>JAAAIY010000004.1:54059-148716 GCA_016098105.1 Actinomortierella wolfii
GATGTACGCAGAAGGACGAGGTGTCAATCAGAATGATATCGAAGCAGTGAAGTGGTTCACCAAAGCAGCAGAACAAGGAAATGCAGCCGCACAGAATAACCTCGGGTTGAGATATGATCAAGGACTAGGTATCGAACAGAATGACGTCGAAGCAGTGAAGTGGTATACCAAAGCAGCAGAACAAGGGGATGCTGCCGCACAGAGTAACCTTGGGATGATGTACGCAGAAGGACGAGGTGTCAATCAGAATGATATCGAAGCAGTGAAGTGGTATACCATGGGAGCAATAAAAGGGAATATAGACGCACAATATAACCTTGGGTTGATGTACGATCAAGGACGAGGCATCAATCAGAGTGATATTGAGGCAGTGAAATGGTACACCAAGGCAGCAGAACAAGGGGATGCAGTCGCACAGAGAAGCCTTGGGATGATGTATCGAGAAGGAAGAGGTGTCGATCAGAATGATATCGAGGCAGTGAACTGGTTCACCAAGGCATCAGAAAATGGAAATGCAATTGCACAATATAACCTTGGGTTGATGTACCTAAAAGGACAAGGCGTCGATCAGAGTGATGTTGAAGCAGTGAAATGGTTCACCAAAGCAGCAGAACAAGGGAATGCAGATGCACAGAAAGACCTTGGGTGGATGTATGATCTAGGACAAGGCATTGATCAGAATGATGCCGAAGCAGTGAGGTGGTACACCATGGCAGCAAAAAAAGGGAATGCAATCGCACAATGTATCCTTGGGACAATGTACGCAGAAGGACGAGGTGTCGAACAGAGTGATATCGAAGCAGTGAAGTGGTACACCAAGGCAGCAAAACAAGGAAATGCAATCGCACTATATAACCTTGGATGGACATACGATCACGGACGAGGCGTCGAACAGAGTGATGTCGAAGCAGTGAAGTGGTACACCAAGGCAGCTGAACAAGGGAATGCAGTCGCACAGAAAGACCTTGGGTTGATGTACCTAAAAGGACGAGGCGTCGATCAGAATGATGTCGAAGCAGTGAAATGGTTCACCAAAGCAGCAAAACAAGGAAATGTAATTGCACAATATAATCTTGGATCGATGCACAGTCAAGGAAGAGGCACCAAGCGGAGTGATGTCGAAGCAGTGAAGTGGTATACCATGGCAGCAGAACAAGGAAATGCGGTCGTACAGAATAGCCTTGGGTGGATGTACCTAAAAGGACGAGGCGTCGAACAGAGTGATATCGAAGCAGTGAAGTGGTTCACCAAGGCAGCAGAACAAGGGAATGCAGATGCACAGAGCATCCTTGGGTGGATGTATGCAGAAGGACGAGGTGTCGATCAGAATGATGTCGAAGCAGTGAAGTGGTTCGTCAAGGCAGCAGAACAAGGGAATACAGATGCACAGAGCAGCCTTGAGATGATGTACGATCAAGGACGAGGGTTCGATTAGAGCGATTTCGACGCAGTCAAATGAATCACCAAGGCATTTGAACAAAGAGATGTAGATGCAAAGAACAGCTCTGGCCAGTGTGCGATTAAGGGCGAGGTCAAAGTAGTGTTGAGACAGTCAAGCGGTACTAAAAGGCAGCGGAGTTTCATAGAAGCACTTGAGGTAATGTCAGGTCGTGCTTCTGAATGAACATATGGTGATGAACCTCCAGTTTTCATACCTCACCTGAATGTCATTATTTCGTATGAATAATTGTGAATTATCTTGCTCAATCAGGACAACACATTTTGCATCTTTATCGCTTGTTAGTAGTGAATCGAGTCCTTCGTAGTGTGGTGATGGTTTTATCCTCTACATAGATAAAGGAAAACTCTTCACTACTGTCTATCCTTCAACCTAGCATTTAAAGCTCTTCAGAGAATGCGTCATATAATTGGCATGACAGTTCTTGGCTGTCAATGATGATATATTAATTTTTCCCGAAAACCTGAAAAACGTATTGGAATTTATTATAGTCCCGATAAGTCTCACCAACGCAACTCAACAGATATAGAAGGACATCAATACTGGGAACACCAAGGCCTAAGTTGGGGTCCTTTGTTTTAGAGTCGCGAACATGATGGAGCCAGTGGCACCACCACCAAAGGGTAAGGGCCCAAACCATGGTGCACACTAGTGAATTAAATCTTATTAACTTCTGGTTAACCTAGGTGGGTTGGTGAAAACGAATAGTCCAACCGGGTTAGACTTGGTTTGGCTAAGACGCTACATGATATCATGTCGCATGCATGACTGTACTCATGCTTGACTCTCAGCGTAGCTTGACGACTCGGCTGGGCCGTGAATATGTGTGTATACATGAAAATGTGGACGAGGATATTAATAGGGAAGGAAGCAAAGGGTGAAAACTTCATCAAAACATATATACTCCGTCGCAGGGAGAAAAGCGTGTGGTTTCATAGCAATTGTAGGTAAGTGGATGCAATTCACGAACGTGACATTGCCCTGTCTATTGCTCTTTTCTCTCTCATACAATAAAAATTATTTGAAATTTTTCTTGTTTAACCATATACTATTTATAATACGTCAGTTAACAAGGAAAATAACCAGGTTTGCAGAGATGATTCCAAAATTTCAAACTACGGAGCTCGCTGCCGTCACGTTACCCTATCGCAGCCGGTGTTGGACTTGTGTTCTTTCCGACCTTTGTGCCATACGCTCATGTTGTGATCCAGAGCAGCGTAACCACGATAAGAATATGCATTGCGAAAGTACAAAGCATAAGTTTGGCCAAAGAGGATAACATCCCATACGACTCACCAAGCTTCAAAAGTTAGCGCCGTATCTCATATCGAATTGATACATCATAGGACCTTACTCATCTCACTCGACAGTCTCCACACGTTCAAATGCAGTCCATAGTAAGCATGATATGTCTATTCCTTCTGCAGCACTACCATCATGGTCACGTTGCTCATCCCCTACTATCTACTATTTTCCGCCGTTGCAAGGTATCATAGCATCAGATGCAGTGTGATCATAGAGCAAAGTCAAAATGCAATCAAAACGGAGAGAACCAAAGATTATTTAATAATTTATAGTATCTTATTATTATTTCATCCATTACATATTAATGTACGTTCTAGTCAAAGACTCAACTCTAGACTTTCGCGGCTGTCTCCAACATTTTGCCTTCATCGATTGTTGGAGGCCACTCAGAACCTTTCGATAGAGTATCATCATTTGTGACCAAAATCGGAAGCGTTCTCGAATATCCGAGGCATCCGAGGCCTGTCAAATTGCGATTTATGCAACTTGGCCAAGTTGTGTTTATTGTCGTTCTTCACTCATATGTGTAGAGCAACCGGAGGGGGCGAGAACAAAGGGGAAGGATGTCTGTTGTGCTTTATTGGATGATAGAATGCTTTAACTAAATGCTTTAACAATAAAGGCAATCATCACATCGTTTGAAACCATAGCCAAGACGGTTGCACTCATTCTTGAATTCCTGGATCTCATTCGTGTGGAGGCAGCAGCCCGTGAATCCGCAACCGGTGACGCCATATATGTGACCCGTGTTTTCACAAGCGCGCTTAGAGTTGGCAGTGCCGCCTTGGCAAGCACACTTCCATGCATTGACATAGGTGGCCAAGCAGAAGAGGACAAGGAAAAGGGCAGAGATGTTGGACTTCATCTAATGCAAATCAAGAAAAAAAGAAGAAAAAGTTGGGATAGGGTTAGTTTCTTGGTGACCAGTTGTTTTTTTTTGGATAGGCTGACGGGACCTGTAAAGAATTTTTGTTACTTTTTAGATATAGCGATGGGTAGGAATGTGAAAGCTTGAGAGTGTGTGCATGTTGACATAAAGGAAAGAGACTTTTCAGGATCTTTTATACCTGAGTCTGTCCTTCAAACGATGTATGACCCTCTATCCTGCGACCCGGGTGCATTTCTCCCGAGGTATGATTGTGTTACGGCTTTACTCAACTTCAGACGACAGTGTTCATCGTTATGGGCGACTGTTCAATGTATTTTTTAGATCAAAATGCTTTCTCGCAATCGCAATAGAGTAGACAGAACTGTGTCATTCAGCTAGTAAGAATGTGTTTTTATCAATCGTCGTGTTGTCGATGTACTCTTACTTGTTAACGTATGTATTATGGCAGCTTGGATTCTTAATGTCAAGCCTTCACAAAAACGTTAAAAGTGAAATGTGATGCTTGCTTCGAGGGGTGGGGGCGACTACAAAATAGAATTGATACATCTTGATGACAGAAAGGCGATTGGGACATGGTATATTTGCCACCTGTAACCCTGATTGCTCGCATCCACTATTGTAACTCGTACCATTGAACACGCTCAGTCTTGTACTGTGTGACAAAGATTCTGTACTAATGAACTCACGCAGTTGGGTGAAAAAATCAGACCACTCGCTCTCTATTCTGACACCTTGCTGTTCACAAACTTTTAGCCAACAAATCTTTTTTGTATACAGTCAATTTGAAAAGTTTTCATGAGCGCGCATGGTGACTGGTACTTCTTCAAGTTTGTTGCAGGAACAAGTGCCACTAATTGTTGTAGCACATCTCCCTTCGACTCGAACAAGTTACACATTAGCCAAAGTAAACAAATGGAAAATCAGGGGGGTGCAGGATTTTAGTGCCGGCGACCTCTTTTTTTGGCTCCGTTGTAAATTGATGTTACTTGACGCCATACACGCTATGCGGACCTACAGCAATTCGAGGAAAACGGTCCACTCTTAACCAGCATACTAGAGATAGTAATGTTTTTGAGATGAAGCCCTCAAGTCTGTTAAGCAACGTCTAGGAAAAAAACGAGTATAAACTTTCAGGGAAACACTTTCTGAAAAACGCTTTCTGAGAGGCCGTGGGGTTGAACCAAGTTGATGTGCATTGTGTGAACCGTGCGGCATTGGTGCCACCTACCGCACTTGTGAATTTCAATCTCAGATTTGTTTTTGCCTAGGAAAAAGTTAACATTTCCGGCTCGAGGAAAGGGGCATTGTGACCACCTCGAGGACCGTCCAGGGAATAAATGAGAAAACTCATTGATTGTGACCAAGCTCACAGGTCTACTGCCATCGTGAACGGACCCAGGCATAACAAAACATTGAGAACTGCCACGGTATTCCACAGAGATTAAACTCGCGGGTTATTACTTTTGTATCGCCAACTTTCACACTTAACCTTTTTTAGCTGGAGAAAAGTAGACACAGCTCTCAATCAGAATGCCTGTTATTTTAGCACAGGCCGAACTTCATCAAAAGATACTATTACATGTACACTTATGCAGTATTAGTCCTTGATTGTCCACTTGGAATAGAATAAGTGCGAAAAGTGGGACTTTCACACCTCAGCGTTCTTTTTGCGATTGGTTGCTTTGCTCGTTGTCAATCGAGAATCTACTCTCCCCGTCGACTCTTCCCGCTATAGAATATCTCTAGTTAAATATCATTTTGCGGCTGTAAGGCGATATATGACGCGATTCTACCTACTATTGGCATGTTTGACTTTTTGGCGTAATACGTAACCAAAGATGTATTGGTCATGGCATGAAGCTGGTGATGTTTTGATATAAGCCTACGTTTTGAGTTGTGCTACGCCGCGCAAACCTCTCCTTTCTTCCTGCCCACAAAGCTTGACCCCTGATTTTTGTTGTTCATTTAACAATATCGTATCACTGTCTTTTGTACATACTTAAGCCGAAATCTTGAGTTCATACTCCATCAGACCTACAGTAATGTGATGATCATAAGCTTAACCATTTGCCAGTCACGATCTAAAAGCAGAACTATTCACCGTCCTCGATGCTTTGACAAACATATGCAACACGACAATTGGCCCTGGGTGTAAAGGGACTAGAGAACAAAATATTCGCTAATCTGAAGCCCTGTACTCCTTGTCAATGGCAATACAGTACTGCTATAGACCGACAGAATGTCTTCGTTATTACTAATAATAATCGTGTATTGTGGTACGAAAAGCCCACTTCATCCAGAAGCTATGCCATAGATGAACCACCTTGACATCCCACCGAATAAATCGAACATCTCATCAGAGAAATTCTCTTAGTTTCTGTTGCAGTCCACAAAATTTTGCTACATGACTAGATTCGTAGGACTACGAGACAGCCACAACCAAAACGACTAATGACCAAATTCTGATCTCTATGTCTCACAAGATTTTCAGGTGAAATAGATCCTTTTATTTCGCATGCTCTTATGCTTGCGCTCACCAAGGTAGGAGTGAATGAGAGGATTGAATAATGTATGCTGTGATTCTATGCGCCACTTGCCAAGGAGAAGAGCTTGTTGTTAGCAGCGGCCTCCCTGGTCTCTTCGACAAGATCGGAGATGGGCTTTTGTTTTTCGTCGTCTGTATCGCTCAATAGCTGTAGTAAAACTGATTCTGAAGAACTGATAAATCCACCTGCTGCTTTGATGTGCTATATAGTAGCGTGAGACAATGGTAGTCACAGAAGGAAGTTGATTCAATAGGTTAGGATAAGATTGTTTGCAATAAAATGTCAGTAACCATATACTGCTGGCTTCTCCATATCTTTTTCTCCTTACATCCAAGGCCACTTTGATCTCGCTCTGGTTCATGCTTGAGACGCCGTCGGCCAGAACAAGGACCCCAATGTTGTTCTCCAAAAGATCTAGTGCCGTCTGCAAAACACACACGTGTGCCTGTGTATTCATATTTGCATTGAAAGTGAAGTTGGAAGAAACATTCTTATTTGTCTGCACATTAAATCACACTTTCTCGCACTGTATCATTTCGATATCATCAGAATGTTGTACAAAATTATTACCTCAACCCCAAGTAGGACGGCATGCTTGATACCCTCCAGCTCCCTTTGAACCTCGGGGACGTACATGGAGAACCTTGTCTTTGGAACCTTGATCTTGGCTGACGAGACGTCAATCTCGGCAACAGTCTCTCCATAACCCTTGTGTCCGGTGACAATGAGCGGGAGGTTAAAAATTTTATGGGCAGCAACCATCTTTTGGGCCGTTGCAATGACCGAGGGGAATTGCCAAATCTGCCCTCGATAGGGTTCCTGGATATCACAGAGAAGGAAGGCTGTAGTGGCACGGTGGATACGTCCAATGCTGCGTATGGCATTCATACTGAGTTGAAAAAAATATAACAACCAGTTGCGAATGTTGTAAGGTAGGGAAGAAAGGCAAGGAAAGAAATGGATATCACTTTTACAGGAGTAAAAATGAAAAAAGTTGTCCTCGATAGCCAATATATAACGACCTCGTCCCTATTAGCCGAAATTCCCTTATTGCATAAGACATTCGCCATAGTGAGATGAATATGAGACTTCATGTTCTCACCAAGCCATGGTGGAGCAATGCTTTATACACTCATACTGAGTAATCGCGAATGAAACCAGGTTGCATACCTGCAACGTCAAGCATGGGTAAATGAATACCGGAATGCGTTGTCTAAGTACCCGAGCTGTCCTTAATGCTCTAACAACTATGGATTTTCCTTGCCATGCAATCTTTCAGCTGTTGAGATGTTAAACAAAACGGCAAGCTTGCTATCTTGTTTTAGAGTCGTCTTTATTACATATTTGGCCCTGAGCAATGATGGACACTTTGTCGTCGGTCGTGGCATCCTTGTACAATTTCAGTACAGGTGGGGCTGGTAGGAAGGGAATAGCCTTCAAAGCGGACACAGGCAATAAGATCATAATCTCCTCCTAGCCGCCTAAAAAATAAAGTACATAAATATTTAAAGGATCATCGCTTTTTCCTACGTTCTGCTAATGGTAGCACCACTGTTTGATTTACACAAGGTACGCGTGGGTCGTGTTGGGATAAAGCATGGGTTAGAAAGTCAGTGTCAGACAAAGGTTTGAGGACTGAGAACCAATTTTTTAAAGTTTTGCTGCTGAGACGTGAGGGAAGGAAAGCTCCTCTTAGCTACTCAGGCACGGAAAGAAGTGTACTACGTTATAGCGGTTACCAAGATCTGATACGACATAGTTGGTGCCACTTCAACTTAGACAGTGTCTCCATTGGCTTCATTCATCTGTCATCGATTTTCTCTTATTTCATAAAGCTGCTTGAATTGCATTTGTAATGCCCTCGAACACACCTGCGCCATACGAGGGTCTTGATATGACATGGGTTGCTACGCCACCAACAAATTGCAATAGGTTTAAAGGGGGATACGAAGAGACCGTTCTCCCAGAACTACCATCTCGAAGTTCCGTTTTTTTGTTGTCGTGCACTATATCACATTCATCATAGGCTTGTTCTTTGCAGCAATTGAGGTGGTGAAAGGCCCGTGAGCGCTACAAGTTTGGTCCGTACTCTATTTATCCTCCAAATCTATAGTTCGTAGAGATCACCATCTGGTGGTCGACTCTCACAATTGTCCCACGAAATGTGGCAATATTCAATACGATCTCTCTGTACGTCCATCTTGTCTAGAATTCTTCACGAAAAGACTTTACAATCTAATATTTCTATGCTCAACCTGGCATCAAAATCAATGGGGAAAAAACATACGAGGAAAAGTGTTCATCCACACTACCGGGTTCAGTTGCTGATAAGCTGGAAAGGCGGACACAATCAATCTTCGCATTCCATGGCACAAAACTTGAAGTGGGTGGTGTGAACAGAGAAATTCCTTAACAGAAATGGCGACAACTGGCGAGATGTGACTGCTGCCTTTCCATGTGAGGCTAGGAGCGAGTGCTGATCGCGCCATCCCTTCCTATCGATGCAAATTTCCAGAGTTTAAAATATTACACCCTGCACAAAATGCTCCAGGGTTGAAATACCACTTCTTTTTCACTTCTCTCCATTGTTCCTCCCCTTTCTCCTCCATATTCTCGGCTCCGAGCGACATAATATATTTGACAGATAATCATGGTTGCAACAAACATCACCTGGCACCACGGAGCTTTCACACGCGAGGAGCGTCAGCAAATCCTCGGCCAGAAGGTCAGCACTCCTGCCCCGGACAGATCATCCTTGCCCCGACGAATAGCTTTCATACCCTCACTCTTTGGATGCTCGGAATTTCTTACCGAGAAGACTATAACGTCTAAATGGAGCATATGAGATCCGGCGACCATTCTTTTAACCACTCTACTGCTACCGTCTCTCTCTCTTTTTGTCATCACTCCTCCATGTGCATTTGTACGTCGTCTTCTGTCTACTCTTTTCCAAACAAAACATAACAGGGCTTCACCATTTGGTTCACAGGATTGTCAGCCTCCGGCAAGTCGACGCTGGCTTCGGCGCTGGAGCAGCACTTGGTCTCGCTCAAGATTGGTGCATACCGTCTGGACGGCGACAACATTCGGTTTGGACTGAACAAGGATCTCGGCTTTGGTCCCGAGGCTCGTACTGAGAACATCCGTCGCATTGCCGAGGTCGCCAAGCTCTTTGCCGACTCGACCCAGATCGCCATCACCGCCTTCATTTCGCCCTACATCTCTGATCGTGAGGCTGCTCGTGCTCTGCACAAGCAGGCTGACATCCCCTTCATTGAGGTCTTTGCCGATGCCCCACTGGAGGTTGTCGAGCAGCGCGATCCCAAGGGTCTCTATAAGAAGGCCAAGGCCGGTGAGATCAAGGAGTTCACTGGCATCTCTGCCCCCTATGAGGCCCCCGTCAACCCTGAGATCCATATCCGCACAGACAAGGTCTCTATTGAGGAGGGTGTCCAGGTAAGAGAAAAGATGGCTGTGTTGTTGGAATTTTGCCAACGAAAAAAAATCAAACAGAAAATGTCGCCATTTTGAAATGCAGGCACAGAGTGACTGACAAATCACATCTTGTTCTTTTCCCCTCAATTATTTTATCTTTGTAGGTTATTTTGGACTATCTCCGTGAGAAGGGCTTGCTGTCGCAGGCTTAAAAAACAAAGACCTCTCGTATACACTCTCCCCATACCTATATATTCGCCCCATTGTCAAATACCATTGTGCATTACCACTCCCGCTTCTGCTACTCTCTTGTGATGATAAATAAACACACGATAGAATACTCTTTTCTTGGATCAAATATTCCGTGATGTACATGTACATGCTATGGTGAGTGCTCTATCATTACAAGGGATTACTGTTTTGATTCTGCAATGATCGACGCCGAAGGCGAGCGTTGCGATCTATTGGGATGTTGCTCCGCCATTGGGTTGGGTTTTTTCTCTTGTGCTCCACTAGCACTAGTCCTAGCCGTTTCTTTCGCTTGATGGCTAGCCAATGATGCTTTTGTTACAACCGATCTACGAGATAAAGCGGTTCAAGGGTGATATTGTGAGATCATCTTGGTCATGCATTGTAAAGGAAGGAAAAAAATCACGCATGTCCACGATACAAGTATTTCATTATGCCCATGTTTAATTACCTTGTTCCAAGGCGGACTGCTGCACCCAGAGTAGCTTGCCAGAGATTGAGGCCAAGTTCCGGTCCCAGCCAGCGCCAGTTCTCCTTGTCGTCTCCTGCCATGTTGCCATTATCGCCCGTTGATTCTGGTGCTGGTCTCGGCAAAGTAGGTGATGACGAAGGTGTAGGTCCTCCTGCAGTAGTGGATGCTGTAACGGACGTTGATAAGGATGATGACGATGATGTTGATCCAGGCGCTCCTCCTGCATTCCTCACAATACCTCCTACGAACGGTGACGGTGAAGGAAAGGTATGGGCTGGCCGTAGTGGAGAAGAGCCGCGCAGCATCTGACCAGCCGTACCGCCAGCTCGCAGTCCAACATGGGAAGGTGAGCAAAGTGCACCAACCATTCCAATACGAGCAATTGAGACGTGTGATGCCAGTGCTCGTTGATCCAATGCGCGCGAGAAGAAGAATTGGTGTGGCTCTGGGATGACCGGGTGCGAAGGTGGGCAGCGCTTGCGACGCGCTTGTGGTGGTGCTGGTGCTGGTGCCATTGCTGGTGGCGATGGTGCTGATCCGTGGTGCTGCTGATATGCTGGAGGATAATGCCGTGTTGGTGTCGACGTTCCTGAGGATACTGGCGACAGATTCGGAGAAGGACAAGGCGACCGTGGAGGAGTAAAGTCTGGCGACGACTGTGCACTATTCGACTCGGATTCAGAGGTTGGTAATGGTACCTTGGAAGCACGATCAAGGATCGACTGGGCTTTGGTGTTCCAAGAGACAAAGCGCCCTGCGAGGATAGAGGACGGTCCAGTGAGAACGCGTTCAGCTGTACTTGCCGTTGTCGCACAGACATCCACAGGATTGGGCTCCAGTGGTGACATTGGTGTAGAGGTCACGCCATGTTGGTTGGACTTGTTGCTACCGATGGCTAGCGATAATCCTGATCCCGAGTGATGCTGGCCGCCACCTCCTTCGTGTGGGCTGAGGAGAGGCGTAGTCGATCCTGATGGTGGGTAATAGAAATGATGATGATCAACCGCCGCGCTGTTAAGGGTTGTTGATTCGATCTCGTAATAGTCCCGACCACCAAAGTCGCCTGTAGAAGATGCACCTGAGAAAAGACCTCGTCGACTACTACTACCACTGCCATAAAGCCCTGCACCAGACGAGCGAGCAGCTTCAGAGTCAGATGATCCACTTTCGTATTCCCATGAGAGAGGTGTGTAAGAGCCTGGATAGTATACTGGTGAGATATCGCCATAGGGAGACTCGGATAAAAGGAGCTTTCCGCCATTGCCTGTGCCGCTACCACTCGAAGCTGAGACAACTGGAAGAAGGTGGGGCGAAGTGGTGGACGAGTAATAAACATGCGTGGGTGAGGCAGGCACGAGTGGAGACGAGCGCTGCGACCGTGGGTCGATTGAGTAGAGTTTCCGTGGCCTCTGGCGTTGAGTAAACTTTGGTCGTGGAGTAGTTGCGAGCAATGTCGAAAGACTATCCATGAGTTACGTGATAAAGGAGGGAGATTGGTTAGTTCAAGTTGGAATAATGGACGATACCCCTTCTCTTTTGTCCTCCCCTATCCTCCCTTGTTTGCCCATCCCCCTTTCTAATTGTTTAGTTGATGCTAGTGGAAAGGAAAGAGACCATAGTCCCCAACTGTCCTCCCAGGTTCCTCCCTTTTTCCCTTTAAAGAACAAAAAAAATCAACATTCATGGCTGCGGAAACAATTTTGATGTTGGGGGCTCTTGAGCGCAATAGATGAAAGACATGAGGTTTGCGCAGATTCTCTATTGTACTTGCATCCGTTAAAATGAAGTGGCACTTGAAGAAGAAAAGTATAAAAAGCTCTGAAAGATAAGGAACGAACCATGGGACGTTGTACTACCAGGGCAAAGAGTGGAGAGGGTATGTGCACAGAAAACGAGAGCCATAAAGAGAGGGTGGGGCAGACATTGTTGTGCCACAAAAGGGGAAATTATTGCAGCATCATATGACCCATCAAAGAGCAAGATTCCCCTCTTTGTTTCCCCATGACAACCAGCGAAACAGAGACGACAGCCGGGCTAGTGACAGCGCAAGGGTGAAAAGGAACACACAGTCCGGCAAGGGGGCCTTGCCTTGTTGTGTAGAGAAGCGTGGAAAAAAACAAAGGAGAAAAAAAAGTCCCCGAGAACATTATTCCGGGAATGAAGTGTGGGAGTCACAGTGCCTGTGCTTGTACTTGTCCCATATGTCAAATGAGAAGCAGCAAAAGATGTATGAAAATGCCACAGATTGGATAGAGCATCATAATCATTGATGCCTTACCTGGCACGTAATGCCTCTTCTTGTTCATGCTCTGAAGGAAGCTGTCTATCCACAGGGGCTAACCTCCGTCGACGTGATTTCTTTGTGTGTTGATAAGCATGAGGTGTTGACGATGCAGATGAAGTTGCAGATGTTACTGTTGTTGCTGTTGTGTGTTGTTGATGCTGTTGTTGTTGCTGCTGTTGCTGTTGCTGTTGGCGAGCGTGGTGATTCAGTGCATGTTGTTGCTGAGCCAGCAGTGGGTCTGGTATCATGTCCCGGTCATCATAGAGGTAGTATGGTGGCGAGTCGAATATCATGTCATCCTCACCCTCCATGTCCGAGTACTCGACCTCCGAGTACTCTTCCTCGAGCAGAGCCTCCCGTCCAGAGAGGGAGATCCAGTTACCTGTCGTATACGGGCCAAGATGGCACGTTCAAATAGGGCGGAGCGAGGTTACGTTAGAGAACAAGTTGGTGACATTTTTGTGCTAGTGGATTGTGAGATGGGCCAAGTGTTGCGGTGTCTAAAAGTCGTGTACTATGTTATATTACCTTCTCCACAGGGCGAACCTGTGCCAGAGAGGATGCGAAGCTTTGGAGAAGCAGCGGTGGAGTCAAGGTCGAGTGGAGAGAGGTGATGATAATCGGCAGGGGTGGTGGTAGCCGATGCCCGAGAGCGGTGAGAAGGTGCTTTTGTTGCGGCGGACATGGTAGATGTCATCGATGGAGGTGAGTGGAACAAGGGAGCGGGGGAAGCGGGGAAGAGAGTCGAGGTTAGAGAGAAAAGAACGAATATGTGCTTACAGGGGAAGGTGGAGGGTGGATGGGTGGGACGAGTAAGGATGGAGAAGAGGAGATAAACAGGTGGAAAGAAGAACATCGTCAGCACCTTGATGTTGTGTCCCTTTCCTTTCTTTTTGTTGCTTGGCCCTTCATCCCCAAAAATGACGATCACTGTCTGTCTGTCTGTCTGTGGTGGCTGGAACCAAATCTGCTGCTCCCAACATGCCTTACCCCTCCTCCCTCGTCCTCGTTCCCTCTGTTGTCTTCCAATAGGGAAGGTG
Source organism: Actinomortierella wolfii (assembly GCA_016098105.1). Classification (NCBI taxonomy): domain Eukaryota; kingdom Fungi; phylum Mortierellomycota; class Mortierellomycetes; order Mortierellales; family Mortierellaceae; genus Actinomortierella; species Actinomortierella wolfii. The sequence goes on from JAAAIY010000004.1 coordinate 67,739, forward strand.
GGTGGAGAGAGCAAAGATCAAATATTTTTTTTTTTTATTTTTTACAATGCCTGTCTGCACATGACATGTTTCCGCCTACTGCTGCACTAACGATATTGTCCCTCCTCGGCAGAACAACAGGCCAGTTGTCTTTCTTGTCCAAGAAAGGTACTGTTTCGTCTCGTCTTGTTCTGTTGCCACCATCTTTTTGTCGCAGAGTTTCATTATTTGACACGACTCGATCATGGCACTGGTGTCATCATGAACAAACGTCTTTTCTCTTACGCTTTCACTCTTTTTTTTGCCACCACACAAACAGTTACAGTCGCTTCCACAAGAAAATATAGAATAGACACAAATGCTGCAGCATTATTATTAAAAAAAGTGTGTGTGCTCTTCTTCCATACTCTAAAAAGGGTTAGAAGAGGGCCTTGGCATACCAAAGTTTGTACTTCTTTTTGGCTTTGATTTTTTCCTTACTCTCTCTCTCTTCCCGTCAAATACCCCTCTGCATCCCCTGCCCCTTCTCCTCACTTTACTCCCCTAGCCTTTCTTCAGAGCTCGTTGTTCAACTTCTTTGCCCACCCGCTCTCTATCTCGTTCTCTCACTCTCATTCGCATTCTCTTCATTACATCACTGTGCAACACAAACTCCTTGGTTTGCCTGTCATGCCGGGCTTGCATCGCGGGGGACAGGACTTTCTGGGCATTCCGCTCGTCGATGTACACCAGCCTTACGATCCTCTTCCTGATGCCTCGCCGCTGTCACACGATGCCGAAGAGGAAGAGGTCGATGTACTAGGCATGTTGGCTGCGCCCTCGAGCGACGATGTCTCCATTGCTGCCATGGCTCTGTCTCGCAGTATGACAGCCAACGCGACCCGCCGGCGTCAAGAGGCCCAAGATGGCTATCCGACGCGTTATACTCTTCCGCCACCACCACCTCCTCCACCAGCAGATGCCTCCTGGTTCACTATGTTTATATACAAAATAACTCATTCCAATATCTATCGCCTCATTACCCAGCCTTCTGCCGTCATTGTCGACCTCACCAGTCGTCATCTTCAGTCTCTCCAGGAATATTCCGAGAGGCAAAGGTTTCTTTCGTCTGGCGCCAGTCCGCTTGGTGCTGTGTCTTCCATCTTTGCCAGCTCTACTGCAGCCAAAGAGGATTCTCTCAAGAAGCGAAAGAGTATCTACCATCTAACAGAGGAGGAGGATCGCCTTGCTCGTGATCCAGATCGTGAACTCTCCAAGGCTGTGGAACTCAAGCCTGTGAGCATGGAAGCTGTTCGACCAGCAAGATTGGGTGACGACAGCGACGATGACGACCACTCAATGGAGAGTGAATATAGTGACAATGGCGACGACGATACTGCTGTGACAGACACGGTTGACACCTTTGACCGTTCAGGAGAATCGACCCGCCCAACTCAACGAAGACGAAGGCGGCGGCGGAGAGTGGTACGAGGTGGGCAAGGTCAGGGAAAGAAGGGCGTTCTTGCATACCGCAACCCCTTTATTGACGAGCCACGAACACGCGGGAGCATCCACCTCCATAGTCATAGCCGCGACGGATCGGTCTGTCCATCCAGCGAAGACGATATGTATGATGACGTACTTGAGTGGGAGGACGACGACATCGCATCTGGTTATGAAGCACGGACCAATTCTGTTCGCTTAATGGAGAAAGGTCTCCGGAATCCCATCCCATCTTTTGCTCTGCCTGGAGATACATTATCGATGGCCAAGGGCATGAATCCCAATTACTCCAGTCACAGTGAGCCAATGTCCATGTCACCACCATGTTCCCCTCCACTATCGCCGGAAGACAACTCGTACTCGCTCTACTCGCAAAAGAACCCTGGCCTTCCACGTCCCTCGTCCTCCTTGCATCTTTTCGACGATGGGCCTGTCCTGGCAAGATTGCCAAAGTCGAGGACGTTTGCTCAAACGACAATAAACAACCAACATCATCAACAACAACACCAGCAAAATTCGCATCAAGAAGTAGACAGCCAAGTACCTCAGAGCCAACATCGCGTGTCTGCCACTTTTTCAAAGAATGGATGGCAGCAGGCACGTCCAGAACAGGGATCAGCTTGGGGATCTGTATCCAATACAGTGTCGATCCCTTCAGAAGAGGACACTCTGCCCGCTGTTCATGATGATCAAAACCCATCATTGGCCCCAATTTCAGCCCAGCCTTTAGCCGAGAATTCTCATTCGACAACAAACTCACTACAGATTGAGTCGTCTACCACTCATCATCATTCAACATATGGTGAACAATACCATTCCAATGCATGGCTTTATGAGGATGGCAGCGCTGGCCAAGACATGGACCATGATCCACAAGATGTTAGGAGACAGAACAATAGCAGTAACAATAGTAGTAGAAAAAATAGCATATATGGTGAGGAACCAATGCAAAATCATGACGGTTCGCCAAGAATGCCACCACGACACATTTCAACATGGATGCGATTAGATACGTCAAACGATCTTGCAGCAAGTCCGCCAGCCTCATCGGTCACAACACATCAAAGTCTGGAGGACGACGAGTATAACGAGGTTGGGAACGAAGCAAGACAAGAAGACAAGGAGTATGTGATGGATACAGGGCTGGACGAAAACACGAGTGAAGATGCGACGGATCACCTACGTATAAGACATCATCCATCTTTTTCGCATGCCGAGCTCCATGAAGAGATGCCTATTGCGTCGTCGGATGAGCCTGCTTGATCTACAAACCACTTTTTTCGTGTACATCATCTAATGGAGCATTCATATTATACCAATGAAAAGAAAGAAAAGGTTTTTTTGCGTTCTACAGTCTTTTCGCTTTGCATAATCTCATCGCTGTTCCTACACCTATGTCTAGTCTTATACGGCATATCAGTGAATGTATATGCTAGCGCACACTGCATTGGAAGAGTTGTCCGCTAGGCGTAGCTAGCCTATATATTCTTACAAATCGCTTTTATTTTCTCTGTGCGAGCCGGACCAAGTCAGTCGGCAAGTGATATTTTTCCATGCCGAAGCATGAGAAAAAAGTCTTAAAGTCTCTAGTGTAGCTCTGATCTTTGTTACAAGGCACACATTTTAAAAAACTGCCGATTTTAGCGCGTGTACTTCAGTCAACGCAAATATTGCCTACAAAGGCTCAAAAGTCAAACTTCTTTTTGGTTGGTTGGTAGGTTGGTTGATTGCGCACCCTTGTGCGACGGACACTGTTCTACGTGTAGATCATGTAACACTTCCATTCACTCGAGTCACTTGAAAGCACCCTCATTCTGGAATTGATGGATGTCCGCTCAGGTCTGTCATTGGATAGATGTACTTTTCTCGGGGAAATGTTCTGTCGGTTTTATGCTGGTTGACACTCGGAAGTGGTTTTTATTTACTAGGTTATTTTTTCTTCCAGACAACGTTTTGATCAAAGTGGCAGTGACAATAGGGTCTTACTCAGCATTGGTTGAGGCAAGCGAGGGAAGAAGGACAGCTTTTGAAGTAGACTCGTGGATATGGATTGTTCAACCGTAGTTGTTCTCCACCTATTTTTTTTCCCTGGGATTTGCGATCGGCATAGTATTCTTCTTTGGAGAATTTTTTGAGAAAAAAAAACGCGTGTATAAAGTTTTGATTTACTCTAGTGTCACATGGGTTTGCTCTCTCATCCGAAGAGACTCTTTTCCCCACAAAATATTCAGAGGTAAAAAAAAATTCCCTTTATATACTTCGTTGCTTTCCTCCATTCAATTCCCATTGTTAACCACCTTTTTTCCCCATACTCTCCTCCCATATACAACAGCCAATCTCACAGTCATGTCCAAGCCAGAGAAGGTCTTTTACGAGGATGCGGCGCAGACAAAGCCGCTGATGGAGATTACACGCGAAAACAACATCTTCATCCTGACCATGGTCGACAATGAGAATCGCTTCACACAGGAATTCTGCAAGGCCATTTGCGATGCCCTTGACTACATCGAGCAGACTGTCGACAAGGAGGACATTAAGGAGACTGCCCTCATCACTCGTGGCCAGGACAAGTTTTACTCCAACGGTCTCTCGTTCGAGCGTGCGCTGACCGTCCCCAACTTTACCGATCACATTTTCATGCCCATGCTCAATAAGATCTTGCTCTTCCCTCTGCCCACCATTGCTTGCGTGAACGGGTAAGAGAAAGTCTTGCAGTTGTTTTTAATAGAGAAAGGGAGAATGAATAGGCGATGGATAAGAGAATTTAAGCTGGATGAACAGGACTAATGGAAGCGAACCGCTAGGCATAGTTTCCATGTGGTGAGATTCTTTTTGATCGGGGACTGTGAGAATGTCTGAGGGAGGATAAATGTTTATCACGCGGAGAAACACGCTCAGAGTGAGGGTTCTCAGGCACAGAAGGACACGCAGGAACCAGGAAAACTAATCCAATAATTTTTTTCGTTTTACCCTTCTAGACATGCCTTTGCTGGTGGCTGTTTGATGGCCATGGCGCATGACTACCGTGTTATGCGTAGCGACCGTGGCTTTATGTGCATGGTAAGACCCTTTCTCTCACCTTCTCTCTCTCTCTTGCATCTTCTGTTGTATTGATACTCTTTGAAATTCACCCATGATCTTATGTCCGATCACTTTTTTATATTCCCTCGGTTCGCGCGGAAATTTTATTCTCTCGCTTCCTCTCTCTTTCTGCATACTATGTACATCAACTCTACCAACACAACTCAATGCTACTGCTTTTCATAAAAACCAAAATAGAACGAGATTGATCTTCCTGCACCACTGCCAGCAGGCATGTCTGCTCTGCTGCGATACAAGATGGCGCATCATGTGTACCGAGACATGGTGCTGCAGGCGAGACGATTCAGTGGTAAGGAGGCTCTTGCGCTGAACCTGGTCGATGGCATTGCCGAGGGTGTCGACAACACCTTTGCCCTGGCAAAGCAGATTGCTGCCAAGTGGGCCCACAAGGCCAAGTGCGGCTCTATCCTCGGCTTGATCAAGGAGGACATGTACCCTGAAATCACCTCGCGTCTTATGGCCGGCGCTCCAAAGGCCAAGTTGTAAAAAAAAAGGATGTATATAGAAAAAAAATATGATTTTTTTGTTCGTTTTCAGGATCCAGGGTATCGAACGTACCAATATTAAAATAGAAAAAAAAAGAGACGTGCCCTAGAAGCCTAGAAGGCAAAAAAGAAAAACTCAGTGGACATTGTTTTTGTATTGCCTACTGGTATATCTGGTATCAGGAATGTGTTGCTGAGTTAAGTCTTGTTGGATCAGGGGCAAAAAAAAAAAAGGTTGAAAGCAAGACGGGATCCTGCACCAAAACTCCAGACTCTAAGCCCAAGGAGGTGACCCATCAATAAATAAAACTCAGCCTTGTCTCACAGTCTTACACGGAGTTCAGCCCTCCTTCCACCCCTTTTCCTTTGTCTACTATAATTAAGACATCAACAACAATTGATAGTACCCATACACACATACACACTTCATCATGTCATCATGATTGTTAAGAGACATCAATGTTTATGTTACGTTTCGAAGGTAAATGTCAAGGTATAGTCAGAGAAGAAACCAACCCGAGATAAAAGAAAAGAGTGCTATATGTACAAGATGATAGGGTCATGACAATAAAGTAAGAGAGATAGAAACTCTGGAAGCTGCTTTAACTCTCCCAAAAAGAAAGGAAAGACAAAAGCGCTTTTGCGTGAACATGTAAAATATAAATAAAAAAATGCAGATTAAATAACAGTCGACATGAAAGAAGAAAAAAAAACGGGGAGAGAGGAAGGGTGGGGAATCTTTTACATGTACTCAATCTGGCGATGATGCCAGTCCTGCTGGCGCAAGGCACCGACACGAGAGAAGGTGCTCTGACGGATACCGATCAAAGCATGGGCATGGGCCATAAAGACCTGGTCGACCATCATGGGGCCAAAGACACCCAACTTATCGGCGGTTCCAATCTCGTTGTGGTCGAGATACTTCCATCCATAGTCGGCAAACTTCTTGAGTTCCTCTGGTCGTTGCTCGTTTGTCGCCACCAAGACAGGAAGAACCTCACCGGGGTGCAATTGACCATACTTCTCCTGGATAACTGCAACACGGTCGGCAATCTGCTCCGTTGATGGCAAGCAATGGATCAGTTTGTCACCAGGGAAGGCCTTGTTGCAGTACTCAGCGAAATCGCCTCGTCGGATATGGATTGCAATATACTTTGGCAACTCATCTCCACCAACCGAACTTGCTCCTCCACCACCAAGGTTGTCTTGCAGATACTTTTGGACAAACTCCTCCAGTGGTTCAGTGAAGAACAGGTGCTGTCCAAGTTGCTCCCATTCGTCCTTGTTCTTGACGACAATCTTGTAAGTGTTGGAGATACAGAGGAACTTGTCATCCTTAAACTCGTTCAGATTGGCAACAATAGTCTCAAGCTTGGCAGCATCGGTTTGGAGTGGGACGAGTGTCTCCTGGAGCTTCCACTGCTTGAGGAAACCCTTGGCGGTGAAATCAATGGTACGCTTCGAGCCAAAACCGCAGGTGATGCCACACTTGATCGTGTTGAACTGCGCAAGCTCAGCATCACGAAGTTCATGTACCTCGACGACTTTGGTGCCCGTCAGTCTCTGGAACTTTTGCAGATCCAAGAACTTTGACCATGGCTGGTTCTGCTTCGATTTGTCGTGGCTCGAAGCGGTGATCGGTGGGAGAATCAGTGTACGGTCAAGCGCCCGCGCCACATACATGCCGCGCAACATTCCATAAAACTGATTTGTGATACCAGCGTATGGCAGGTAGGTGAGATACTTTTCGTTGTTGTCTGGAAGCGTGCGCTCAAAAGGCTCCAGAATGGGCTCTACTCCAGTACCTTCCTCATCTTCCACGTCGATTGGTTCGTCTCCTTCGTCTTCCTCACTGATCGCAGCATTCGAATCACCATTGACCGCAGGCAATTGATCGCCCTTCTGCTGCTGCTGTGTTTCTTGCTCCTGTGGCTGCTGCACAATAGGCTGATTTCTTTGCTGCTGTTCCTGCTGCAGACGCTCAATCTCTTCATAGTCAGGCTCAACTTGGTGTGGGAGAGCAACGCGAGGTCGATCATGGTTCACAAATGGATCCGAATCGTCATAACCATGCTGCTGCTGCTGCTGCTGCTGCTGCTGACGATGTGTATTGTCGTAGTACGGAACATTGTTTTGTCGATCCCAATGGATGGTGGTGTACTCCGAGTCCGTCGCACAATCCTTGCCAGAGCTTGTGAAAGGTCTTGTCAGCATGCGAAAGACAAGCATCGATCCGGATGATACGAAGATAACCAGCATCAAAAGTATAATAATCCGACGCTGAGTGTGGGCCCTGGATCGAGGGGCCGAGTGATACCTCGGCAGGGTTGGTCGGAGCTTGGGTGATGAGGGCATGGTTTCTCTTTAATCGAGCAAAAACAAGAGTCGGAGGTAGAAGCGGGAAGAGATGGAAGATGGAGTTGAAGGATAACGAAAAGGAAAAGGAAATGAAAGGAAGGAAAAGGAAAGGGGGAGAAGGAGTGACAGAAAGGGAGGGTAACGTGAACGGTGCAAAAAGAATTGATAAATAATGGTGCCGAAGGTCGCAATGGCTTCCTCTAAACCAGGAGATAGGTTTGATTGGTATGATTTAAGAAGCCGTTAGAAATATAAATAAATGGCAGACGAATACTGTCTGAAAGTGAAGCGATAAAGCTTGCGGTAGGGGAGGTAAGATGGTGTCCTGGCTGGGGAGAGAAGGTAGGGAGGCGAAAGGGACAGTCGTGTTCTAGAGCACCAAACAAAGGAGATGCACGATGGGGAATTGTGGAGGAGAGATGAAACCGAGGGGAAAAGGAATGGCACACCGCCTCTTTCTCTCACACTAGAAGCACAGTATGGTGAATTGTGCGAGCAGTAAGATGGAAGGAGAGGATGAGAGGAAGGTGGATGGAATGACGATGAAAGACGAAGGATTAGTGAAGAGAAAAGAAAAAGAAGAAAAAAAAGGACCAAGCACGTTGAAGAGTGGTGATAACGGACGACATCATCTCAATGGACTCCTGACTCTATTGTTCGACATTATTATTGTATAGTATTTCTTCAATACAACAGACATGTTGTTGAGATTATATTTATTTGGCCCCTGTCTGACTCCTCAGTTCTGCGAAAATCATAATTGAAAAAAGGGGAGAATCTGTATGGCCGTGCAAAGAATAGTCACCGTTTATGGTCTTACTCTCTTTCTTTTCTTTCTCAGCTCCCTGTAATAAATGAACGATAAATGAGCTGAATAGACTCTTGTGCATATTTGAGAGCAGGTGCAAATAAGGCACGAACGAGGAAAAAAAAAGACAGCAGAGAGTAGCCTCTTTACAGAGCAACAGGTTATCAGAGTGTGGCCATTGCATACATATCTGACAATGAGTACATGCAAGAGGCCGCCCCATTGGAGTGGGGTGGATGTCTGCATGCTGCTCTCCGTTCGCTCTCAGCTCCATGTATTCTTTCTCTATCTTTCTCTTTCTCTCTCTCTCTCTTCTCTTGTTTCTTGTACCTTTGCTGTCACTTTCTCATGTGTATAAGGTGATACTGCCCATTTCTTGAGGCAGAAAGAACAAATTTTGGTGCAGTATTGCCCTCTGCTGTATCTCTCCTCATTTTGCCCCTCTTTCGTATCTGTCTCCTTCGTACGATCACATACACAGTAACTGACGATTGGGTGCTTGATTGCTGACGAAAGGGCAGGGCCAAAAAAATCTATTTTTTCCTTTTCTCTCTCTTTTTTGTTCCAAATACACACACACATACACGGTCCTCGGCATTTTTTTTAAACTGATGGGACTCCGCTGAAGGAGGGGAGGATAGGAGAGGGTGATTGTTCCGTTGGCTCGAATGTCCCCATTCCAACCAAACCAAATCTTCTATTTTTTCTTTTACACTTTTTTTAAGTGTTCTTTTATCATACGTTAGTCTAGGGAGGGTCCATCCACGCTAATGGAGTAGCGTAAAAAGAAATAACGCAAAAATGAGGGTACACAGATCAGCGTTCTTCCCTTCAGGGTTCGTACCCACCACTGGCGGATCCTCCGTCTAATAAACATCCTATTCTTCACATTACATTAGGCCCCTGTGTCAGATCGGATGGATGGGGCAACAGCCCTCGTTTTTTTTTTCTTCTTAGTAAAGAACCTAAACATCTCTCTTGTCGTCCTTGTAGTAGTCCACCACATCCCCAACAAGCTCTATTTTTTTCCACTATATGTTGTTATAACCCTGAGCCACACACACAATCGTTGGTGGAGAGGTAATAATTTTAGCCTCTCTAATCTAATGGAAGCTTTCACTAGCACCGAACTAAGGGTGTCAGGTTGCAATCGATGCACTGCTCTTCCTATTTTCTTGGCTCGGAAAAAGAGAGAGAAAGGAAAGGAAACTTGCAGCTATGATAACGACAGTTGTCCCCAGTAACCCAACTCATTATAATAATTAATACATAGAAATACATAAACTAGTTGCGATTTCAGTCAAGGTTGTGGTGTCTTATATAATGAACGTGTTCAGGGTCCTTTGTACACTACTAGTACAATATTGGTTTGTCTATCATTTGATGACCTTTTTTCCTAGTCCTTTCTTCACAAGCGAATAATCCATCAAGCCCCCTTCGTTTTTTCATTACAGCTTTTCTTGGGAAGCTGACGACAATGTCTGTTGAACAGCTTCAATCACTTGGCTATGGATCTTTGCATGTGCGGCAACAACGCCAGAGTTATTCTTGAGTGTCCGACCTTGTGAGAAGTCTAGTGGATTTCCTCGCACGTCCGAAACAATGCCACCCGCCTCTGCGACCAATAGACTACCGGATGCATGGTCCTAATGTATCAAAAAATGTTTAGCAATGACACGCATTGTTATAGATGGTGAGATGTTGGGATAGTGTCGTACAGAAGGGGAAAAAAAAGTAACGTGAGTAAGGAGGGTATACAAACAAGAATAGATCGTCGTCTTCCTTTTTTTTGTGCAAGAAGAAAAAACACGCCTAGTAACTCCTGAGCCTGAGTCATCCGTAATGTAGACGCGAGGGCTCTTCTTCATTCATTTGTTTAGGATAACCAATGGCGACGTGGATAGCGGGGTGCAACAAAACGCCACGACGACTTACCCAAATTTTCTCCTCATACGTGGCGCTGACGGGCAAACGCAGGTAGACCTCGGCGTCGCCTCGAGCGATAGAGCAATATTTGCATTGGCTGTCCATACGCACTGGAGGCTTGGTGATACCGAGCAGGCTAGCAATCTTGGCCGAAGAGCCCTGGTCCGAGTGTCCGCTCTCTACAGATTCACAAAAGCTAGCATCGGCAAGCGACTGAATAGAGCTCATCTGGATTGGTGTCTCGACCGTTGAAGAGAAGTTGCGCTACAGGTCCAAGTGGAGTAAACGAGAAAAGAAAAAAGGGTATATCATTTATTGAATTAGAGAATATGGATAGCTTGTTACCATGTAGCCGATGCAAAAAGAAAAAGGAATAAAATTGAAATATAAAATTGACCATATTTTTTCCGCGTGTTACTCGGATGATTATAGATATTCCTTCAAGTCAAACTCACCTGGAAAGCACCTTGTCCTTTGACAGCAATAAAGAGGCAACCCTTTTCGCCGTCCTTGTCTTTGGCATCGACAGGCAGATTAGGGCATCCCATCACGCCAAGCTGGACCTGGCCATCAACGATCAAGGCCAAACAGACAGCGAACTGCTCGCCACGCAAGAATCCCTTGGTACCATCGATCGGGTCCAATGCCCACATGCGTCCCTTGGGGCCACCTGCATAACAGCCGCGGTCAATAGCTTCCAGAAGCTACAAAGCGACAATTCAAGGGAAAAACACACATACACACACACAAAAAAAAGCAATATTTTCGAGGAATGTTAGAGACACAGTCTACTTCAATGCCGTCTTCTTTCATATCGGTTCGAATCGCATTAGACGAATAAAAAAGCTAGTCTTACCTCATCTTCAGTCAGAGGTGTTTCCAGTCCAGTGTTGGCCAATTCGAGCACCTTTTCGCGCATGGGACGACCTTCCTCGCCCCGCAGATCTTTGGAATCTTCCTCACCAACGATGGGGTCTGTAGGGAAGGCGTTATGTACGAGCGAGTTGACGACAGCCTGCGCACTATAGTCGGCGACTATTCGGAGAGATGAACATTATAGACAATATTGTCCGAACAAAGAATAAGAGATGAGAATATTGTTAGATATGCGATGAATGGCGAGATGGCGCGCAGGGCTCAGAGAGCGTCCCTGGTCCCCCCTCCCCCCAATCCCAATCTTCCTTGACTTGCTTTCTTTGTGACTCTACACTACCAAGCCTGATCTTTTGAAAGATTAAGAGTCCTCCCTCCCCTCCTTGTTACACGTCAAGTCTCACTCCCATATTTTTCGTCAATCTGTTTTTCTCTCCAGGCAAAACACATGATTGTTGGTGTCCCACTTACTGGTGACAGGCGACTTGTCCTTCTTGGTGATCGTCTCACCAGTAACAAGGCGAGTGAAAACACTCTGGCACACCTTGGAAGCGGCAATGACGGCATTGATAGCGACTGCTCGCTCGGCTGCAAACGAAAGGGCTTTTCCAATCGGAATCATGGTTTCAAGTATAAGGACGAAGGCACAAAATCACCAAAGAGAAGTAGCGTGATAGTCGCAGGTTGTTTGTGGCGAAATGCAATGGAGCAGGACACGATGAACGAAATGCAGAAAGAGAGTGATTAGTCGTTATGTATTTTGTGGAGACTCACGTCCGCCCTAGAGTAGAGGTGGCGAGGGAAACAAAAAAATAATCTTGCTCCTTTTTTGGTGGATGGTGTTTGTCCTGTGAGCTGTTGTGTGCGGGTTAGTGGGATAAGATCCAGTTCCTGCATAGAACCACGCCGTGGAAAGTTGACCTTGCCGATCTCAACATTTGATAAATGAAAGTATCGCGCCTACTCTTTGCCAAAAAATGCCGGATCATCCACAGCCATCCATGAAGACTTGCTTACGCCTTGGATTTGAGTGATCATTCTTTCATGAAAATGCCCTATAGGGGTGGAGCTAACGTTTTCACGGAATGCATTGCAATTTACCAGACATGAATGGAATGAGTTTGAGTGATGGGGAATGAAGTATGAACAGAAAATAAAGGTGCGGGAGAGGGAAAGAAAGAAAAAGAAAAGAGATGGAGAAAGTATACAAGCAATTAAAAGATAACCTCTCCGAAGGAGGGAGATCTTGCAACGTTTGGTGGCAGCGCTGGTACGCTTTTTTCGATCTGGGCCAATCCATCACTAAATCACGGTACATCTCTCATTTCCGCTTGCTGACAAAATCTTCAGTGCTTTTACCACTTTCTCTGTTTTTTTATCCTTCTTTCCTTTCCTTCTTCCCGCATTGCAATCAACGCTTTTTTTCCTTCTTTTTTTCTCTAGACCATTTTCCATATGCATCTCCACCAGTTCATTTCTCCACCCCCTAACCCTCCTTTTTGTTGATTTTCCTCGTCTTCCCCTGTCAAAGGGACCATGGACTGTCTCTTCCCAGCCAATCGCAGCGCTTGTTGCGAATATGCATAGCGGTGGCGACACCATCTCGCCATCGCTTCAAACTTTATTTCGTCCATAAAATCCTCCTTCATCTTTGGTCCCAACGACGCCTCTGTGTCTGTTGCGGAGGGCGCGTTGCTGAATACTGCTGCTGGTAGGCATGGTGAGGAGGTGGGGGATAAGGAGGTCGTGACCCTTGATGATATTGATGTTGATGATGGTGAGGAGGAGGTGGGGGAGGGGCTTGGTGATAGTTCTGATGCTGATGGTGCTGCTGATGCTGGTGATAAGATGGTAGTGCTGGAGGTGGAGGGGGCGCGTGGGAACCTTGAGGATACCCAGCACCCGTTGGTGGTGGTGGAGGTGGTCGAGATGGGTATTCATTTGATGAGGAAGGTCTATGCCCTTCATGGGCACCTGTCGCTGGTGATGGTTGTGTAGAAAGAGGAGGACGAGAAGGAGGTGAAGATCCCCTTTCGGACGGCATGTTGGACTGCGAGTCTCCTCCCTCAAACAATGCACCTGTTTCTGGTCGGCTTGCCTTGGTGAATCCAAACATACGTACGCCGCCTCGATTACCTGACGCATCACGGCGATGCGGATCTCCTCCGAGACCAGGACGGTGTCGTGGCTGTTGCTGCCCCAGCGGTATGGCATTCGATGAGTTTGCAGGTCCTCCACTATGCGGTGGCCGCTGCCTACTATTGTTGTTGTTGTTGCTACTGTTGTAATCGAATCGGAAACCACCACTATAGTTCATACCACCGCGGCCACGACCTCGGCCACCACGACCGCCACCTCTTCCTCCACGTCGGTTTTCCATAAACTGTCGAGACTTTCGAAATCTCGGATTCTGCATTGCCACCTTCATCAACTCTGGAGGGACAGGCTGGTCAAATTCTTCAAGATTCCGAACAAGATCACCTGCGAAGCGATCGTCCTTCTCGGTGACCAATGTATACGCCGTTCCCTTCTCGCCTGCACGGCCCGTTCGGCCAACACGGTGGACATGAGAGTCTATATCACGGGCCACATCGTAGTTGACTACTGTTCGGATTGACTTGATGTCCAGGCCACGCGCAGCGACATCTGTTGCAATCAAAGTCGGGAACTGGCGAAGCTTGAATCGATGAACTGCCTTGTCTCGCTCTTGCTGTAGCATGTCACCATGGAGGCATTCACCTAGAGTACCCAGAAACACGTTAGCGTAAATGAATGGTTTTGTTATCTCTGCGTTACTCTTTAAAGCATCATACCCTTAAAATATCTTGCTTACATTGGATTCCCATGTTCTTAAGATTCTCGGTAAGTTCAATTACGCCTGCCTTGCGCGACACAAAAATCAACAAGCTGCCCTGGGTAACAAAGCCATCCAGCCGGTCTAGGAGCCAATTCCACTTGTAACTGTCATCTCGAAGGACTTCGATGATCTGCGTTACATCCGTGTTGATCTGTCCGACGTTTCCGATCGCGATCCGCACTGGGTCCTGCAAGGCACCTCGAGCGAGTCGCTCGACTCGTTTTTGGAACGTTGCACTGAACAAAAGCATCTGCCTGTCCGGTCGGATGTTGTCGCAAATCGACCGGACCTGTGGCTCAAATCCCAAGTCAAGCACGCGGTCGGCTTCGTCGAGCACCAAAAACGACGTTCGTCGAAAGTTGGTTGCCTTCATCTTGACCATATCAATCAGCCGTCCCGGTGTCGCTACTACAATCTCCACGCCTGCTCGCAGAGTCTTGAACTGCTCCTGTTTCGATGCGCCACCGTATATGACTGCAACTCGCAAATCATATGCCTTGGCAAACCGTTTGGCCTCGCTATAGATTTGATCGGCCAACTCGCGCGTCGGGGCGAGAACGATACCAATTGGTCCATCACCTTTTTCAAGTTCTTCTTGATCCATGATGTGGACAATCATCGGTAGCAAAAAGGCTGCCGTCTTACCCGATCCCGTCTTGGCTAGGCCAATGATATCGCGGCCGGAAAGGGCCACGGGAATGCCCTGCTTTTGGATTCCACTCGGCTCAAAATAGCCGGCTTTGCGGATTGTTTCCATCAAGGCTTCGTCGAAACCAAAGTGAGCAAATGAGATACATGGCTTGGCGACGTTGATGCCCGACACTTTCATATCTATATGTATGTATGTATGTATGTATGCGATTGATTATAGTACCATTAGTTATTCAAAACGTCAAGAGTTATTACGCATAACATGCTCCGCACTCCTCTGCCTGCCCAAAGTCATACCAAGATCCTTGCGAATTTGAGCGACCTGAGCATCGTCCAGTTTGGCAATGTCCTCATGCTCCACGTAAAAGTTTTTTTCGATTTCCGGGTAATTCTCTTTGGAGTGATCCTTAGGTGGTAGAGGAGTAATCTCCTTCTTGCCCGTGGGTTCATGAGCGCCATTATCGTCTGAATCATACAGTCTAAACGTTATGTCATTATAAAATGTGAAACGAGGAAAAAAAATATGGTTGGATAAGTTATTCTGCCTTGACATATTTGATTTTTGGATAGCAAAAAAATAAGATTATAGATATCAGTGTCATCTTACCCTCCGATGGCTTGGTCAACAGCTCTTGCAGTCGCGTAGACTTCTTCATCCGAGTCAACGTCCTATCAGCATGGAAGGATAGGGGTGTACACATTTTTATGGTTGTTCGGTCGACCCACACGGAGTGATGTTGGAAACAAGGGGGATGGGGGAAGGGAAGGAGGGAAAAAAGAATCAAAAGGGTGTCGATAGTGTTGCACACTCAAAGGCCGAGTTGAAAGAACAGTCGACAGTGTAGACGGAACCGTTGGATGGGAACAACAATAGAAACGTAGTAGAAAGCTAACCTCATCTCGATGTTTTGGAGCAACCCCGGAGCCGATGGCAATACCCTTCTTCTTCATGTGGTTCATATAGCTCTCCACATAGTCCTCCTCTTCAATGTCGTCGCGACGAATCTTAAAAAGATGACAAAAGAATGAAAAAGGGGTGTGGTATTAGCATAGAACAAGCGATCAGTTCATATAGCATTCAAACTGTATTTCGACAGAAAGAAAGCATACCTTCTCTTCAGGAGGTTTTGATGCCTCTTCCTTGACCTGATTATCAATGCATGCCATGAATGCATCCAAAGGATCATCTTCTTCATCATCGTTGTTGTTGATGTTGGTAGCGGTACTTTTGCTGGCCTGCTTGTCATTTTCACTCGAATTATCCTTTTTTGCTATAGAGTTGAACGATGCGATGGAAAAACGCATTGCCATTTGAGTATCAAAAAAAGAGTAATTTCAGAATATTCTGATTGTGTGTAACGAATTTTTTTTTGTCAATCGTACCTGCACTCGACATTCTCGAAAAGATATCCTCATCGTCGCTCTCATCCTGTTTTCCTTTGGTGGATAAAGATTGCAGATAAGAACTACTTTGTGACGACGACTTTTCATGATCCACCTTTTGTCCTCGCGTCATGGCTTCAAAGGCGTCTTCTTCATCGTTATCGTCCTGATCAAGTTTCCTCAGCTTTGACGATGGTGGGCCAACGCTGACAGCTTCTTTGCTTTCCTGATCATGAAAAGTCTCTTTGCTAGAGGATGTGTCTTTGCTGCTGTTCTTGTTGTTGTCCTCGTCGTCATCACTGCCAAATCCTAGAAGAGCTGGTCTCGAGCGCTTTGCGCCAGTCGTAGCAACGTTGTTGTTATTGCTGCTCGAGCCCGAGGTTGTAGAGGCATTCGAGCGAGTGAATGCATTCTCCTTGAGAAGGGCCTTGCCTCCTCCAATGCCACTACCAAAGCTGATGTTGAATGCACGCTTTGGCGGGAGTTTGTCACTCATAATGAACTTGCGTGGATGGGGAAGGGATGTGTGAATGTAAAAGTAAGAGAGGCAATGCCTTTGAATAAAACGAACGAGCGAGCTGTGACTGCTCTCACCTTCACACCACTTTCATTTTTTTTTTTTTTACTTTCACACCCGATAATGGATCAGCCCTTCCAAAAGTAAAAGGGACATGATGGTTTTTATTTTATGATGGACGATAATACAAGATACAAAAAATACGAATGAAAAAGACGAAAAACATGGGAGGAGTAAGTGTCATTGCCTTCTTTCTTTAAAAGCCCTTGGCAGACAGCCACTGACGGACATCTTCCATGACAAGACCCTTGAGGATCACTTGGTTGCTCCGTTCATTGACCCTGATCTCTGCGCCGGGATATGTTCGAAGAATATCAGACTTCAGTGCCTAATTTTCAACATCATGGTAAAAAAATGAACAAAGAAAGAGTCAGTGTTTGTTCAATAACATAGCCTTCAAGCTTGTATAAACTCGCCATCCCGAAGAGAGCAATGTGTTAATGATAGATGAGGGGGGCGGAAGGGGGGTGTAAAAATTTATGTTGCCCAAATCAAATCGAACTCCATGCTTTCCCAACGTTGGCGAAAAAACTCCTTTGTGGAAAAATTCCTTACTTTGGCATCGCCCTGAATTCGTCGGATGATAGTCTCTGCCTTGGTGGTGTTGGAGAATTCCGAGTAGACGGGAAGCTGGCCGTTCTTTGTCCGCGAGACGAAGTATGCCTTTGGCAACTCAGGCTTTGCTGCTGCTGTGGTGGCTGCAGACTCTATGGACGTTGGCCCAGGCAGAAATGGAGAGACAACAAGAAAAAAGGTCATTAGTACTTCAGGAACGCAATTAAAAAACAGCCGTCGGGTTTTCCATGGCCTGGTGAGACTACTGTAAGCTCTCCGGCCCATTATCCACATGTCGGTGTTGCAAGAAATTCCATCGTGGTTAATGTGCTTGTGGTTGGCCGAATGCAATACCTTTAAGGGCTCGTGTGGATGTGCTGAAGGCGCGGGTGACAAAAGCGCGGAACATGGCGGACAATAGCGAAATGGTTGAGTGACAATGGTGCCTCAAAGAGATCAGCTTGAAGGAGCCGTTTGGGAGGGTTGTTTGCTGGTGGCTTAGCTTTGAACCATTTGGAGAATGCAGTGATCTGCTTGTTCCCTTTGCGCCGCAACCTTCCCACATTTTAACCTTTCACATCGAGAACATAAAACCAGGTTTACGATCTCTCTCTCTCTCGTTCTCTCATCCTTCGTTAAACAAAATACATTTACATATCGACAGTTTTATGTGTATGGTCTAAAACAATTGTAGAGTTCTATGTGCATTTTTCAAATTTGTGTCTAAAAAGGAGCAGGACCCTTGGGCTGGCGAAGAGTATCCATCTGGAGTTCGTACTCCTCCCACACGGACCAGCCGAGCTCACGCAGCAGCTCGCGGCGGATACCGAGCGCTGCCTTGATGTTGCTAGCGCCTTCGCGCGTGCCACCACCTTGCTCGCTCAACCAGGTATTGACGCGCTTGAGCGCCTGGCCCTTGCGACCATTCTTGCGCTCGCGGGCCAGGTACACGCCGACCGTCTTCCAGTCGGAGACACCAGTGCCGTCATGCCACTGGCTCAGCAGGTTGTAGGCTTCGTCCGAGTCCTGATCCAAGGCTACCAGGGCCACCACACGAGCCTTGAGAGCCGCGATCAGGGCATTCTTAATCTCATCCTTCTCCTTCTTGATCTTCTTCTGACGGGCCTCCTCCTTCTTGCTCTGTGCCTGAGGCTGCTTCATGCCGTAGAATTGAGCCAACTCTGCCTGATCAATTACAGCCAGGATCTTGTCTGCGCTCTCCAGCACGTCGTTCCAGGCCTTGGTCTTGGCCTCTTCCTCGATCGCTGCCTCAGCAATCGCAGTGGCAACCTCGAGCTGAGCAAGCAGGGCTGGGAGGTGATTGCCATAGCCAGCAGCCTCGAGCTGGCTCACGAGCTCGGCTCGGACAGCGATGGCAGCCTCCTTATCCTTGTCAGTCTTATAGGCAGTGGCACTCTTCTTCAGCCAGGCGACCTGAGCATCGCGGACGCTCTCGGCCAGCTGACGGGCAACGTCAATCTCCTCCTCCAGATCGACCGCTTCATCCTTGATGGGGATGGCCTCAGGAGGAACGGCGTACACGACCTTGTACAGAGGGCCGTTGTCAACCTTGGCACCACCCCACTTCCACTCACCAACCAAAAAGTCACCAGGCTTGGCGCCCTTGGGGTTCTCGGCAGCGGAAACAACATAAGCGGCACGGTTGTCGCCACGGTCGAGGACAGATGGGAACGACACCTTCTTGCCGGTTGTGGCATCGGGCCAGCGACCGTTGATCTCGAGCGAGACAGACTTTGACAGGCTGAAATCAAAAACGGCAGGCAGGTGGCGCACCTTCTCGAGCAGTTCTTCGCTCTCATGGCGCAACTGCAAGCGAAGCGTGTACTCGCCCTTGGGCAGCTTGAAAGTCTTGACGTAGATATCGCCGTATCCAACGACCTTGTTGTTGACATCCGACACAATGATGAACAGCTCGTAATGAGAGTCGTACAGCAGGTTGTTCAGACTAGGGAAACGAGGCGAAACAGAGACTGGGTCCTTGCCGCTACCCTCAACCTTGAACTGGTAAGATGAGATCAAGTTGTAGATAAGACGAGTGTTGGGCAGGCTATCACGGTCCTTGACAAGAGGCTTAATCGTGCTCTCAGAAGGACGGATCACCTTGCGCAGCGTGTCGAGCGAGATGCTTGGCGACAGGCCTTCCTCACGTCGAATGGGAGCAGAGACGTGGAAGCGGGTAACGCTATCACCTCCATTGACGAAAACTGACCGGGGACCGTTTGTCGAGCCAGAGATCTGAATGCCATGGAACACCAATTCAACTGTGACAGCATGCGCGCCAGGGCTGTCCCAGTACTGAGCCAATGTCAGTTCCATGGTCGAGCCGCCGTGGACGGCGAAGCGCTTGACCTCACGCTGCTCTTCAGCGCCAGGCTCCGAGTAGCTGCCCTTACCAAGGCGAATAAGGTATCCGCTCTCGGTGTGATCATGACGGAGCTGAGGCAAGAGCTGGGTTGCGTACATGACAAACTTTGCGGTCATGGCAGCACTGACGCCATTGTTGGCAAAACGAACGACAGCATCTGCGTGTGTGGCACCGTGAGGGACATGAATCAAACGGCGCTCAATGTGACCAGGGCTAAAGAGCACATTCTCAAACTTGATGGTCGAGAGGGTGTCCAATGCAACAGGCTTGGCAACAGTGACATAGATTCTGAAGACGGGGCCACGAGCAGGGCAGGCAGTATCGTAGGCAAAGATCTCTGCAATATGCAGGCGACCAGCCTGCAGGGCAGTGGGATCAACCTTGACTTCAAACTGTCGCACTAATGTAATGCAATAAAAAAACGACAGCAAAATGGAAAATGTTGAGAATATATTCTCTGTGGTCAACTGGCAAAAAAATGTCATACCAAGATACCAATGTGAACTTACCAGCACCGTTCATAAAGAGGAACTCGGGAACACGGATCCAGCTCTCAGTTGGGATCAAAGCCATACGGCACTCAAAGTTGAGCATCTTGTCGTTAATATCAGGCTTATTGTAGTCAATGTCTTTCATGAACTTTGGCTCGACCTTGATTGTCAACGTATGAGGCTTATTGCACTCCTCCCACTCGCGGAGATAAATGCCACGGGCATTCTGACGTTCTACGACCTGAATGTTATAATCAACGTCCTGTTCCTCGTAATTATGGTAGGTGATGAGGTGATCAAAGGCCTTCTCAACTTGGAGGAAACCGATGCGGAACTCGTCGTTGATGTCCTTGCCAGTGTTCACGATGGCACGGTGCACGCGATATGGGGTGTAGGACTTCTTTTCGCCCTTGAGCGCAGAAAGCAACAAAGCAATACAACCACAAGCATTGGGCGAACTCATCGAGGTACCATTCATACGCTGGAACTTGGAGAGTTCATATTCAGGGATGGACGTGATGGCTGCGCCAGGGGCATAAATGTTGACTCCAACGTCACCGT
This sequence comes from Actinomortierella wolfii, assembly GCA_016098105.1. Classification (NCBI taxonomy): domain Eukaryota; kingdom Fungi; phylum Mortierellomycota; class Mortierellomycetes; order Mortierellales; family Mortierellaceae; genus Actinomortierella; species Actinomortierella wolfii. Next base: position 88,213 of record JAAAIY010000004.1, read on the forward strand.
CCAGAGTGGGGCCGCGCGAGGACCAGGTGTAAGGGCGCTCAGGGACTGGCTCAAAGAGAGCATATTCAGATTGCTGCATAGACTGACTCTGGAATGCACCAACGGCAAAGATGCCGCTTGTTGTGCCTCCGGGTGCACCAACAGTTGAGATGGCAGGACCAGCATTGCCAGCTGATGACACAAAAATACAGCCATGACGACCAACAACTTCCTCGCGGACCAACTCGATGAAACGACCCAAGTTGGCAAAACTTGAAGCCTCACCATATGACATGTTGGCGAGATCACACTTGTCGTCAATCATAACCTTGACTGCACGAGTCAAGGCATGCTGAGTCTCCATACTACCAAGACGCGAGTCACCAATCTTGATAGACACAATCTGTGCACCGGGAGCAACACCGTTGAGGGCAGGCTCCTCAGGGTGGTATGCAGCGCTGATAGCAGCCACATGAGTACCATGGGATCCTGCAATAACAACAATGCTGAGCATATTGCCATCATCGTAGATGTTAACACTATAGTTGCATTTGTCCTGGTTGCTAAAGGTGGCATATTGGCGTTCAGTCTTGAAATCCGTTAGGAGAGGGGCATCTGTCCAGGAAACATGCCGGAAAAAATGAGAAAAAGAAAAAGATTAGTAAGACAATATCTCACAATCCTCAACGTCCTTGCAAATAAACAGGAGTATCCCTTTTTTTTATCTCGAAAACCTATCCTGTGCTTTCTCGGAGCACATACCGCGAAGATCACCGTTTTCCTTGGCATCGATAGCTGCACGCCAAACATTGCCATCATGGAAAACAACGCAGTCATAAACAGGACCTGGATCATTGTAGTTCTTCATGGCATCCTTCAAGGCATCAAGCTGAGCGTTGTAGTCGTCCTTTACAAGCTGGTCTTTTTCTGTCAGTGTGGGGTGAGCTTTTAAGAATGCGGCCAATTCGTCCTGCACCTTAGCCACCAGGGCAAAGTGCTTCTTCTGAAACTCGGCAAGACGCTCCTACAGGTCAAATCAGATCAATATCCCCCGAAACATTGTTGGGAACGTAGTTTAGTATACCTATAATGCTTTTTTTGCGGAACAACATTGCTCAGGGTGACCAGTCAATAAATTCGCAGGACTAACCTCCTTAATACGGTTCTTGAGCGAGCCTGGGAAGAGATCATATGCGTGCTTAACACCGAGACGATATTCTCCAGAGGGGTTATTCCAGTCTTTACCCAGAATCAGAGTCCTGCCTGTGAGACCGGTAACCGTGAGGTTGCCATCCTGGTCGGTTGTAGGCTTGACAATGGTTGTGGTGGGGACGTCACCAGAGCCTGAGCAGTCAACAATGTCAATCATCTTTGGTTTTCCGTCCGAGGTGACTTGAAGACCAGGTGCTCCTGGGTCGACACCCGTGTCGAGAATGGCAATAATGGTGTTGCGGCCATCGTACTCGGGGTATTTCTTGAGAAAGGAGGCGGCCTCGGTTTCCTGCAGAGTATGCGACATTTGGTATTCAAGCAAAAAAAAACGAGATTTGTTAGAAATAAAGGACGTATCTTCGTGTTTTTTTTCTTCGTTCTTGGGGGTGATGACGCGTCAGCACATCTGTTTACGTTGTGTCGTTGTAGACACTTGTATATTTTTTTCTTCAAAAGTAGTACCTCCTTGGGAAGAATGCCTTGCAGAGGGAACTCTGGAATGGGCTTGATGGTCTTGTGGGCGGTCATGGACAAATGGGACAATGTAAAACTGACTAAATGTTAAAAAAAATGGTGGGAGTGAGGCAGGAGGAAGGATGAATGTAGGGAGGAAGGGGAGGGAGTGGGAGAAGGGCGGTTATGGAAAGAGAAGAAAGAAAAAAAGAAAAGGAAAGCGAACAAACAGGTGAAGAATAGAAATGAAAGGTAGACAGCGGAGGGAGGGGTCGGTCGCGAAGGTTAACCCTCCATCCAAAACCAAGCACCAGAAAGGTCACACACAACAGCAAAAAAAAAGACTCGAATTACTCCAAAAAGAGAAGGGATCCTTCGAACACGCTCTCATATTGATTATTTTCCTCATTCCCACGCCAGCTGATTGGCTGGGCGCGGAGATTGGTGGCAGAGCCATGGGTGCATCTCAAAAGACATACATACAACGACACTGGCTGTTGGAACTTAATCGGTCACAACAAGGTTGCCTATTCTCGATGTAGGCTCTTTCTTTCTGAAGCAAAACTCTGTAAACGTTGGATTGTTCCCCGACTAGTGTGGAATGTGAAATGGGTGTTTTAGATGGTCATGAGAAATACCCTACTAAATAAAGTAAGGAGAGAACCATTCCTTCAGATGTTGATACTTGAGCGTACCTGAGTAGATAATAGCTTCAAGTCCTTGTCGAGTTTATTGAATGGCACGGACGTTCCAAAGTCAGAAAGCGACGGTTACAACCTATTCGACTTTATTTCTCTGCAGAGAGGCCTATGACCCCCCTGAATCATACCGATCAGGATCGCGTGCATTCCTGCAAATCATATTTTCCAACGTTGGGAAAAAAATCATTGCAGACGCCCTTGTGAACACCAATGACTTTCTACTGCGTTGATCTGCCATCGGTCATTCGTAACAACTGTATCTTCTCTTCTTTCTATAAACATTCGTTATTACGATTTTGTGTGCTACCATTATTTCCAATTTACAGGTAAGGGTATTGATATGCTAAGAAGAAGACCCATAAATCATACCATATTCATGCACCCTCAATACTCTCATCAGTTCATCTACAATACTGCAATGGCACTTTTTGATAATCACGTAAAGATTTGATTCAATCACAGCTTTCCTTTTTTTTTCTGGACGGAATGTTTGTCAATAGTCCGTCTAGACCAAGTGGAAACGGGACCTGTCAGTCTTGTAGTGGTGGGGTGCTTGGAACGCTTCTTATCCGAATAAAGGATCTTGAAGTAGAAAGACTACTGTGGTTTTTATTATAAATCTGTCGTATCTTCTTTTTTCGAGGACAGCAGGGAGGATGTCATAAATGGGGGGAGTGACATGCTTGCATGCTGCAGGGACAAGCATTTTTGCACGTGACCTAGGTATGTGACTGTCTGTGTGCCTTGACAAAAAAATTCGAGGGATGAATTTGAGGGCAAATACACAAGAAGCTATTGCCCGAAGGCTCCTTCCCCTCTTATTTGCATTTGAACAAATTACCCAAATTACATTCACAATGTCTGACGACAACATCTACGACGAAGAGACAGTCTGGGACCGCGTTGTGCGTCGCACCAAGGAGCACCCTGTTGTTGTCTTTGGTAAGGAATCTCCCGCCTTTCAATAGACTAATACACGTGGTCCTGGGCAGCTTATACCCGAGTTTTACAGGGCTACGTTCCGTCATACATGTCGCGTTCTGTCTGTGGCTAGTAGACTCTTGTATTATACCCTCTCTCTCTCCTTATTATATCGACTGAGCTGTTTTATCTAGCATTGCCCGATAAGCTCAGTCAACAGAGAACGCTGGACGCATAGCATAGGATAGGATAGAAATGATCAGGAACAGAGGAGGAAGACTCGAAAAATATGCGACTCTTCTTTCAACAGAGCAATGATCCGTTGGACAAAAAGACCACAAAAACTGCCCGATCTGACACCACCTTCACCAACTTCATCCAACTTGAGTAGCACACATTCTAACAAAACTGTACACACAATCCTGCTGGGTATTCCAATGAACTTTCCGAATAGGTGTGGGTGCAACGATTGCTGCATTTGTTGGCGCAAGTTATGGAGTACGGACAGGCCGTCGTGAGTTTGCGCAGTACATGTTCCGTGCTCGTGTCGGTTTCCAGTTCTTCACTCTTGCAGCACTCCTCGGCGGTGGCATGTTCTACGACCAGAAGCGCAAGGACGAGCGTGCAGAGCTGGAGCGTCGCATGATTGCATTACAGGCCCAACAGGAGGCAGCAGAGCTGGCCGCTGCCTCCGCAGCCAAGACTGCCTAATCAAGGACAATTCTTTTTTTCCCCGATCATTTAAGCCAAAGCATCTCAAACCCACCAAAAAAAAACTCCTGCTCATCCTTTACAAAACTACATTTTTGGCTCTCTTTGATTCCTCCCAGACAAGGCAGTTTGTTGCTTCGGCCGATCAGTATCGGCGGAAAAAAAGGACAAAGAACAAAGGATTACAGGATGTAGAGGTGGAAAAGCAGTAGTCAGACTCAGCGAGCTTGATGCAGGATAGATTCCCTCACTTACTCTCGCTTTTTGACCTGTTTGTAATGTATTTTTTTTGTAAAGTCAAATATACTTTCCACGCGAAGAAACATCCCTCTCCCTCAAAAGGATACCAGTCCGAGATTGCATTCCGATTATGTACCACCAACAGCTCAGAATTTGGCGCCTAACAAGTGGCTCAACACAGAGGAAGAAAAAAAAAGTTACGCTTGTGCAGAAGGATGCTAATTAGACTTTTAATGCTATTACTTTCGAGAGGTGGAAGCTGGTGCTGCTACTGTTGATGCCGAAGACGAGGAATGAAGTTCGTCGTGCTCTTCCCACTCGCCATCCTCCTCCTCATCATCATCAACCTCCTCATACTCATCGTCTTCGTACTGTGTCAGAGCAGGAGCTGAGACTTCATGGGTGGCAACATGGGATTCTGAAGCTGCTGCTGTATCGCCGCGCTTCTTGTGGAACATGAACAGGGCCAAGATGACTGGCAGGTAAATCAAGCTTCCAAAGAACAGCTGTCGTGCACTCTTATCGTCCTTTTGGCGCCAAAACTTGAATGCGCTTGCAATCAGCACCGCATTGACAATGTTGCCATCCACAGCCAGCCACCAACTTGTCATGTCGAGATATGGCGCCAGAGTCACCAGTGGTGCCAGCGCGAGCGTGTACCGCAGACTCACACGCGCGTTCAGTGCAGGGTCTGTGACGGCCATCATGCGGTAACCAGCCTTGGAGTAGTCGGCACGCAAGTTCCAGGCTAGCGAGTTAAAGTGTGGGAACTGCCATGCATACAAAATAGCACCAAGGAGCCATGCGCCAGGTTCGAGTGAACCGGTGGCAGCGGCCCAGCCCATCATGGGCGGAATGCCACCAACGATCGCGCCGACCCACGTGTTGGCGATCGTCATACGCTTCATGGGTGTGTAGACACCTGCATAGAGAACCAAGTTGGCGAGACCGAGACCGGCAGTGAGAGGGTTCACAGCGGCCGCCAGCAGCGCTGTTCCCGTGAAACCGGTCGCGGAGCCAAATAGCCAAGCATGCAGAGGGGACATGGCCTTGCGCACCAATATCCGATTGCGAGTTCGTGTCATCTGCGCATCATATGGAGGCTCGACAAACTGGTTGTAGGCGTTCGCCGAGGCAATACACAGACCTGTTCCTGCTGTCAGTGCAAAGAGTGTTGGGAGGTCGGTTGAGACGGGTGCCATGGCATAGCCGCACATCGTCGTCAGTGTCACGAGCGCGGCAAGACGCGCCTTTGAAAGATCGAGATACAGAGGCACGATTTGCGCCAAAGTCGGGTCCTTGACTTCCTTCCACCGGATCGGATAGCCATCAAACCCTTGAGGTGGTGTATATGCTGTTACTGGTGGTGGTGGTGGTGGTGTCGTTGTTGTTGTTTTAGCTTCATCGTCAGCCTGCGTTCCGGATCCAGCCACCGATCCGGAGGCTCGCGAAGCAACTGAATCCGAAAAGGATATCCGTGTAAAAACAGAAACTCGACCTGGTTGCGCGAGAGCATGATGCCTTGTGCGGACACGGTAGAGTAAAGGTGAGGGAGAAGAACGCTGTACCCGATCCAGTCGCTGGAGGGCTTGTGTGAACGTCCGAGTGTGCTGCAGGGGTATGGCCCGAGGGGCAAGGGCTCCACGGAGAGTAATATTGTGAATCATTCCAGGAGCGAGGACAACGGAGCGGAAATAATGAGAATGCTACCGACGGCTCAAGAGAGGGCGAAGGAGGAGGGCTGGAATGATGGAATGAAGTAAATGGAGGGTGGGCGGTGGAGCGAGACGATCGTGAAATGAGTAAAGGGGACGGCGTGTTGATCGTGATCGGCTATTCTGTCTCTCCGCTGTGTGTGTATTGCTGCGTTGTGCGTGCTGGTTTTGAGTCTTCCCTCACTGTGGAAGAAAACCCACTCACTCCGAACAACGGGCCATCTTCGTACTACCATGATCCGCAAAGCCACATTCGCCCTCAAGACAGGCCCTCAGCAAGCAGCAGCACACTCCACTGTTGCTGCATTGCATTCAAGTCATTCTTTCACATCCAAACACAAACCCCATCATGGCAGACCCCTCTCTTGCTCAGCTCTTCCAAAAGGGAGAGCTCACATTCCTTGACCTTCAAGCCTCGTCATTGCCTTCGAATTCAGATGAATACCAGGTACACACGCGTCGTGCTGCATTTTTGACAGTGCTCTACTGCACCAAAAGGGGGCAAGTCGATAATCTAACATACTTCCAATGTTTTTGTTTTTTTGCGGCATGGCCGTTCTCCCAAACAGGCTCAGGTGACGGAGGCGATTGACTGTTTTGAGCGTTCAGCAACTCTTATCCGCCAGCTCAGTCTTTTTAGTGACAATGAGTTCATGGAGGATATCAGCACAAAGGATCTGCGCTATTTGCTGACAGAGTATTACCTCGGTGACCTATACCTCAAACGAACATCCAAAGATCGCTTGACAGACCTCATTAAAGCCAAGGTGAGCAAAAGGAATCCCCGATGTTTGAGAAAAGAGGAATATCTCAGAACCCTCATGGTTAATTGACCATTTATTTTTTCTTTTCTGTTCCATGACTTTTATTAGGAACATTTCGACCACTTTCTGCACCAATGCGAAACGCATGATATCATAACCGGTGCGGACAAAAAATATCTGGAGGAAATTGCGGCTAAAGCTCCCAAGGACGCGGTTACACGACGAGCAGAGAAGATTGCACGGTTCAAGCGCGAGAAAGACATGAAGCAACGGATTGAAGTATGTTCATCCACCCACCAGAGATGTTTATCAATGAGCCATCGTGTTTTTTTGTATGTCTACTTGTCTTTTGAAAGCGATTCCTAATATTGTTACTATCGTTGATTTCTTCATAATCCTAGGAATACCACAAAACCATCGGATCAATACGTGGAAGCGGATTGGAAGGAGAGCTGAACCCGGATATGGAAGAACAATATCGTGATTTTGTCCTGTTACACATTCAGTTTGCTATTTTCCAGACGACTGAGCAGATCGTCAGCATTGACCAAGAAAAGGAAATGGTGGAACAAATGTTGGAACGACAGAAGCAACAGCAACAGCAGGACCCTCGTGCAGCAAGCCGCTCTGCGCAAGATCAACGCGATACAAAAGTGGATGATCGTCGCATCTATGACGCAACAGGCCCACTGATGGACGCTCAAGGGCGACCACTGCGGCCATTTGTCATTACAAGCAGCAAGCGGACCGAGTTGATGAAGGGCGTTTTCCGTCCAGGTCACAATTTGCCGACAATGACTATTGATGAATATCTAGCACAGGAACACGCAAGAGGCAATGTTCTTTCGGGTGGCACGGAGGAACCGAAGAAAAAGGAGATTGATGACAACGACGAGGAAGCCATCGATGCACAGACCTATAAAGATCGTGCATGGGACGACTTTAAAGATGAGAATCCTAGAGGCTGGGGCAACAGGGGTGGCCGCCATGGCTAAGTATAACCCCTTTTTTTGCCCCAATTCTCTTCAGCACTATACATTGTCACTGGACACCATACCCTAAATAAATGTGGGGAATTAGTAACATCAACTGTGCATTTCAATGGAAGGCAAATACGTCACCGAGAGGGACTAGTAGTGTGTGTTATTGGAAATGCCATGACAAATACTTCAAGTATACACTTACTCTCCCCTCCTCCCATTTTGGCAACATCGACAAGATACCCAAAAGTAAATGCCTCAATCCCTTGCCCTCATCGCAGTGGTCGTACGCGACTATGACGAGGCTATAAAGTTCTACACTGAAAAACTCAACTTTACCTTAATTGAGGACACTCCTCAAAGCCCAACAAAACGCTGGGTAGTGGTGTCACCGCCTGGAGCAAATGGGCAGGGGTGCAAGATTCTTTTAGCCAAAGCCGCCAACGACAGACAACTTGCCAGTGTCGGCAACCAGACTGGGGGCCGAGTCTTCCTCTTCCTACACACCGATAATTTCCAGCGCGACTACAAAAACTTGCTCGACAAAGGCGTACAGATCGTTCGTGAGCCGAGCGTGGAAGCGTATGGGACAGTGGCTGTCTTTGCCGATTTGTATGGAAATCTCTGGGACCTCATTGAGCCACGTTAAAAAGCAGCCATGCTAAAAAGGACACGGACCATTTATTTTGTGTTTCTGGTCAGTGCGTCTGTGTTTCACTTCCTTCAGTAGACAAAATAAAATAAAAAGTTTCACTTCTTCAGCTATCCATTGTTGGCATCCGATTCAAACTATTATATAATATCAAAGCAGAATACTGCAGTTTAGTATTTCAATTGTACATTGTATTCTTCATGTCACGATTCAAATACTATTTACGTGAAACAGTGCCATCGCCTCAGAACCCTTTGATAACTCTTTGCAGGCGACTATGTCTTCGGAGCTTGTTGTAGACTTGATGGCTATTGTTTTCAAGAAACAAATAGTACTATCCTGATACATAGAGGAGCGAGACTGCATAGAATAAGAAATCTTCGTAGGGCTATCCTCAAGAGTATGACAAAAGAGCAATCCCAGCGGCCATATCTTCAAAGTTCTTTTTTTTGTGAGAGGCAGCTTTATCATGACTGGATTGGTATAGTAGTTTTCCATGATTTCCCCTTTGTACCTGGAATAACTGATGGGTACCCTACTTGCCCACTAATTCCGAGTATTTCAAGTTGCTTGAAATGGTTTAAGCTTGAAAAACAGCCCCACGTATGTGGGGAAGGATGTTTACCGACTGTCTTAGTTTACTTGAAACACTTTTGCTGTGGCCCATCGATAATGCCTTTGGTTATTTAATCAAACGCCCGCTAAGACATAAGCGTTGACCACTCGGATGTCGACCAATCAGATATTAGACAAGGATTGGTAAATCTTGGGTTATAGAAAGAAAGCTTTGATCGCGATGTAGGTGTAATCAAGGGTAACTTTTCCATGTTCCAAGGCGATTTCCCCCCTCCCCCAAATATACAGAGTAACGGACGGAAGGGTGTACAGAGTGGTTGTTTGAAGGACGATGAGTAGTCGAGATTACAGCCCCGCCAGTATCTATGACTGTGCGATACTGCCAAGTGAGATCTTCTATTGAGACTGCGGCAATGGACCAGGTTGAGCGTATAAGAAGATCAGGAACCCATGCGAAATACGTCTCCAGACTGGAGCATTCTGTAACTGATGTTTGACCGAAATGATACAACAACAAAACCCATGGCCTGCATCCGGACGGCTACCGCCACCAAGTTAGAGCATAGAAATATCTATTATTCACCACCGTTCAATGAGCCATGTCATCCTTTCCTCCCAACCACCAAAATTAAACACCTGAAGAACCATTTCCACTCATTCTTTTGTGAGAGTATACAATAACCACAAATCCTGGAGTATTATGACACATATCAATATATGTTGATGGAGTATTTATTGCGCATTGAAGCAACTATATGTTTCGGAAGTTTCTGAGGGGTTGCCAAAAATCGATATGATAGCGACCAGGTTCGTGAAATATTCAACGTTTCGTAAGCAGCAACAGACATGTTTTAGCAATTGAAAGAGTAGCACATCAAAGAACTGCTTTTTAACGGTGCCCAGGCTTGTCATATTGACCCAAGATGCGATTCATTCGTGTTTTTTTTTCAATTTGTCTTATGCTAAGAGCTTGAAAGGCTGTGCCCAAGTGCCTCAAACGCGAGCAATGATTGCATCGAAACAACAGAAAACAGACGCACTCTGCCAAGAAAAAAAAACATTTTGTCTAAATCTAGACATGCATCATTTAACACCAACGATACCATTCACCTTTTGTGAAAGCAGAAGGTGCCAAAAGATAAAAAGTAGCGGTCTTACGCAGAGAGGTTCGAGTACAAACGCCCTGTACGGCTTTCGGGAATGAATTGCGAATGATGTACAAAAGAAGCCGTGCGTTGAAAGTTGATTGCGCCTGCCTGTTCTGCATTGCCACCCTCCTTTTGTCCGTCTAAGACATGAGCGATATAGCATATCGATGCTGCGAGATTTCTCGTTTAGGACAGACGATTGGATTTCATCCAACAAAGGCTTTAAACACATCTGCTAACATTATAACAATTGTGTTTTCATTCCTTCATTATTCAATAGATTACATGTTTTATAGTCCCTTATTCATGTCATACAATTTTGTCTATCAGCACTCTTGCGTATTTGTGTATATCCTACGACAGTATCCCATTGCTACAAAGAAAGGGGTAGACGCGGCCTTTTGCGTTTTTTAAGATCAATCCGCAGGGATATCACGAGGAACATCTGGCTGATATTATAGAAAACACATCAATGTGGTAGTTGTGGTAGGACTTTGGGGAGGGGGAATTGGTGCTACCATCATCACGCAAACATTTGAAAACGACAGTGCGACGAGGGAAAAAAATAAAATTCCACGGGGTATGTTTGATCATTGACATTGCAAGGGAAAAAAAACTCTCCGCCTATCCATTCTTGCCATCGTTATCACACTTTGGTATCGCAAAGTAGCAAAAACTTTATCAAAGGATCCCTCAGCAGATAATCTTGGGACTCTATACAGGCACATATTTCTTGTAAGCATGCAAGCTACAACAAACACTCGAAAGTTAGTACGCCCAATTCAACCCCATTTTTTTTGTAATTTTTACTCCGAGAGTAGGACCGAATGTAACTCGACACACAATTGGACATTGTTTTCCGTTCGAACAACCATTTGAATTCAAGCAAAAGTGAACAAACGAGATGAAAAAAGCACTATGTACACAGTCGAAAAGAGGGTATAGGTAATAGGGAAAGTAATGCTATACTCCCTCTCTAAATAAATAAAAAAAATTGCCTTGAAAGTACCAAGTAACATGCTTATGGTGCCCAAGTCTCGCGGTGGAAATCGACCTTCCACTTTGCTTGACGGACATGCTTCTCGACCATGTCGACGAAGCCGTCTGGTCCACCACCAAAGACACTGACTAGACCTTGGGGCTCGCCGTTGGTCTTCTGCTGACCAACACCGGCAGCAACAAATTCCTCGATGCACTTCTTGACGTTCATGCGGCCATGGCTGTAGACGACATCTCCTTCGTCCCAGTTGCCGTCCTCGACAGCCAAACGCTCGTCTTCCTTTTCCAGATCGGGGTATGGCACAGCCTTCTCGACATCTTTGCGGTTCTTGCGCAAGAGTGTGCGTCTTGCCATGAAGACGGCCGCATAACCTGCAATGGTCATCGCAACAACGTGCAACAGACCAGGGAGGAAGGCATATGACCAACGGCATTGTACTGTGATGAGGTTTCCTTTCGTCTTGTTGGTAGCACACCATCTGCTCGTACCCTCCCAAGGAATGGTGCGAGCACACAACCAGACAGCCAGTGGGAAGAGGATCAGGAATGCCGAAGTCGCCAGGTCAAGCTTGGCCAAGTGCTTGGCAACAGCAGTCGAGTGCGAGGCTTGGAAGGTTGGCAGGCGGCGGTCATCATAAGTCATTTCGCGGGTTGGTGTAGAAGCTGAGAGAGGCTCAGCGTCCACAGTGGCGACAGCCTTTTCATTCGTCGATGAAGCAGAAGAACCAGGAGAAGAAATGGATGAAGAAGGATCGGCAGTAGAAGCAGCGGTGGAGGCAGAAGCGGAGACAGACTTTCCATGGCCCTTGCTACCTTCCTCAGGATGTTCAGCAATGGCCTCAAGGTCCACAACGGTGTTTACAGTGTGCACTGAACCAGAGCGGCGAAGCTGGTCATTGTCCTGAGCATCGATCCGTGACAGATCGCTGCTGCCAGATGCAGTGGTAGAGCCTTTGACGTTATCCTCAGTCGATGACACGACAATGGTGCGGCCAGAGAGGGCACGCTTGAGCATGGTACCAGTACGCTTAATCGATGCAAATCGCTTCTTCTTTTGACCCTTGCCCTTGCTGTTCTTGTTCGGGACCATAACGTCGTTCTTCACAACGTGGGCGTGGGGGCCCATGAGGGTAGATGGCTTGTCCGGACGCGAAACATAAATCTCAACATGCAGCCAGCTTGTGAAGCGTGGGTCACGTGTGATCTGGTGCAGGAATGAGCCGTAGGCGTGCAGTTCACTACGAGTACGGAAAGTGCAGATCATGTGCAGCTGCATACGAAGAGGCTCGTTTGATGCAGCAATCTGAGCGGCAATGGCCTTGATGAGTGCCATGAAGGTGGTAATGGCAGCACCGGCGACAAAAAGAATAAGCACCTCGGACTTGAGGTAGTCATGGCGACGATCGCCGAAGACACCGTCGACGTTAGCCCGGACACGGATACGCTTGTCTTCGTTACCGCAGAGCTTGGCCAACTTAGCAGTCCAGCTAAGGCGAGACTCGTTGAAGGTACGAATGAAGAGGGTCATCGAGTAGGGATCCTCGGCCCAGTAAGACGCGATAGTGAAGGGATGGTAGAGTGTTCCGATCTCGGGCACTTGCACAGTGATGTAATCACCAGGGTAGTACGGCTTCATTGGCTCATCCGAGGTGAAGGTCACACGAATGATATCGGCATCGGCATTGAAGGTACAAGTAGCTTCGGGATGGATGGTGCGAGCCTGGATCATCTTTGGGACGAAGCGATCGACCAGGAAAAGGATAAAGGACGGGAGGATGTAGTACCACAGCATGGGGCTGGGGAAGTGCAGGATCATACCGACAAAGAAGATGGCCGTAAACACGCGATGTGTGCCAATAAACAGGATGTAGCATTTGCGACGCACCCAAGGGAATGCTGCAAGACCAAGGAGCACGCATGCACACTAAGAGAGCCGGAGACAGGACGGCAAACAAAGGAAATAAACAAGAGGATAGAGAACAACAGGGAATGGCATCGATAAGACCCGTGGACAGATAAACATAAGGTTACATCGATGAAAGAGACGTTTCATCGATTAGACAAACAAAAAATGGCCAAAGAAAGAAAAAAGGGTCCTGAATGTTAGCGACGAACATGACAGAACGCATGCAAGGGGGAAATGTTTGCCAAAGTTGACATAAACAAACACGAGCATTACATCGACCAATAAACATCAAACTTACGTAGGAAAGCACTCCCATCAGATTCATCATGCCACGGCCATTGAAATCAAGTGACTTGGCAAGCGTACTATCCTTTGCCCAAGCATAATACATGAAATACGTGACTCCATGCAGGCCACCCCAGAAAACAATTGCCGCGCCCAACCAGCGATGGAGGGGGATAATCTCGGCATACGTGAATCCCAGGGCGTGGAGCATCGAGCGACGCAGCACAAGGAACAGAAGGCATCCGGCGCAAGCAACAATGGTGTAACCACTAGCATTGCCAATTTGACCTGTCCATGACATAACAACCATCCCCCCAAAGCCATAAGGCAAAGAGGAAGCATAAATAAAATTAGTGACAAGTAAAAGATATCGAAGGAATGACCGATTGAACAATGGGGAATAGAGGGAGGCGCAATGAATTTTGTTTGTTGTTGAGTAATGTTGTGTTGAGCAGTTGTTGCTCCATGGTGAATGCGTGTGTGTTTTGACAATCATTTCGATTGCCGTCTTTGCTCCAATCCTTATCGATGACTAGTGCAATTATACTGGTTATGGTACTTACGGCTCAGTCCAGCCTTGAGGCCAGATCGTGCAATCATCGACTCAGTATACTTGATCATCGGCACAGCGAACCAAACAATCTGAAGCGTGATGAGAAAGAAGGCAGCAATCCAAAAGCGGACAGGGCGACCCCACAGGTGACGCTCCCACAAAGCAAGCTGCTGCTTCTTGTGTGTTGGTGCTGTCACCTTGGCAATGGCGTTTTGGAACTCGCGCTCTGCGCGGAAGTAGTGGCCCCAAAGGGCTAGCAAATGGCCCAGAATAGTCGGAATGATGGCCAGCACCATCACATACAAGTCGCGCTCGTTATAATAGTAGATGGCCTTCACTTTGTTGATCCAAGTCATGTAGTAATCAGCATAACCAAAAGCAAGTGGCAACAAGATGCACACTGCAATTGCAAGGCGGAAGAGACCAATCTTCTTCAGTAAAGACAACATTGTAAAAGGATGGGGGGTGATCGTAGATTAGATCAGCAAGGTATATGGGTAAAAAAGGTCAAATGAGGAACACGGCGCGTAAAACAATCGCCAGTCAATAAAGAATGAGAATAAAAAGACTCGAAAGAGACTATGTTACAAGAATGATGAGAAGTCGTTGATGTCAAAAGGAAGTGAAAGGAGGAATGGAAGGGCAGAGGGATATAATACAGTGAGACTCCAAAGGTTGCGGCGCCTGTTTCACGAGGGGAGGAAATGAAGTGGAGGTCGACCGAGGAAGAGAGGAGGGTGGGGAGATAAAACAGTGGAATTTGAGTCTCTTTATATGTTTATGTCGGTCAGGCTAAACCCAACATTATGTCGGATAGACGCAGAGTCCGAGAGCTGGGACGTGCGATAGCACAGGGCGGAAGCGGAAGATGAGCAACAAAATGGTATCCTGTCTCTGTGGAGGAGTTGGAAGTGCACACAGAAGAGGGGGGCTGGACTTTGAATACACCAATTCAGTAGGTGGCGGGCTAGAAGAAGAAAGTAGTAGTAATATGATTGTAATTTAAAAGCTGAGTGAATGAATTGCGGTATTGAAAGAAGATTTAAAAAAACGGAGACTGAAAAAAATACGTGACCACTATATGAGAAAACGCGGTGAAAAGTGACGACCGTAGCGAAGACCAAGAGTACCCTTGGAGTAATCAAAAGAAAGGCGAACAACAAAAGAAGACCCTGAGAGGCAGATCGGGGTAACAGATGAGAGGTTGCCGCTGCCGCAATCACATTCAGCCAAGGTTAACTCTTCTCTACTGGCAAAAGCCTTGAATCAGTGCCTCTGGTGAACAATAGAACACCGAAGGAGCAAAGGGGATGAAAGGATGGATGTGTGGATCAGTCTGATAGTTGCACAATTGTAGGGGTGTTCCTTCGTAGTTGAGCAAGGATGATAGGTGGTTTTTTTTTGCATCTTTGATAAAAAGTGATTCGATGACAAGGGCCTAGAGCCAGCAGAGCTGCATCTTACACTTCTGTGAACTCGATTCAGCAATCCGATCGCCCATCAGCGAGACAATCTTCCTTGATCACAATGAGAAATGTCAAAAAAAAATAGAGTACGGCGATGTACGTGACGGAGATATGGTGCGATAGGTCAATGGCGTTGTTGTATCCATGCTTCCATTCACTTGTGTGGATGGACGTCTGGCGTTAGCTGCATGTAGGTCTGACTGACGACGTACTTCAGAAACAATAACTATACAGTTATTTACCTTCAACTATGATGCTTCGTGTCAAGATAGTACACAATGGATGAATACGCCCAATTATACATGTATGTAGTTTTATTCTCGTGGCTTTCATCTATTCATGGTTGGAATGCTGTTGATATCGATTGTCATCCCCTTTGATCTTTTGGCTTTCACCGACAAGAAAAAAAAACAATATATAAAAAAAAAACCCCAGGAATATCAATCGCCGTGATTGCGGCCAGACAAAATCACCGGATCTGAGAATGGTACCATTAGGTGTTGGACAAGTAGATAGAACACAAGAGTACATCCCCGTGAAGCCATGAGCTATCCATCACAATGGGATGATAGCGTGCTCGAGAAACAGTTGTTACATCCGAAGGGCATTGAACGGTGTGTACAATGGAACAATGAAATGCACGAGGCGTATTGTGCTATTTTTCATCCGGTGGAGTTGCTCCTTGTAGATTCGCTTTCCATTAGCACGGAGTTACAGAGAGCAACGTGTGCTGTGGGCATGAGAGTGAGAGCGCGCGGTTTTACCTTTTTCGAAAGAGGAATGCATGTGTGCCACATGGACAAAAAGGAGGAAAAAAGGGTTAAACCAAAGGGGTGTGAAGTGAGAAGAGATAGGGTCCAGCCTTCCATTCTCCTCCCTCCTCCCATCATTTCAATTGCCAGATGCTGTAATACTCTATAATGGACTTTTAGCGCCCTGTTAATACTGCAGATGGTCCTTTCTGTTTACTCTGTCTTAAGTGCCTTCCATCCTGATCATCTCTCAAGTGTCTCCCAGAGTACCTTTACGCTCCCTCAATTCGCGTGTCAGAGATAAACAAACTCGGGCGGAGTCTGATTGGCCATGTACATCCTCAAACCTGTCAACCTGTCAATGCACGGGTGGGCTAGGGTGCCGATGACTAACCACCTTATGAGGGGGACGGAGGGTGGAGCTTCAGCTGTCACACGGGTGCATTTTTGAGAAAGAACCAGCAGAGAAAATATCCAGTGGTCTCTTGCATCAGGTCTGCTGTTGCTTCTCGAATAAATGGTCCAGGCCGCATCGCTTGCAGGTGTTCAGTCACACATCGACCCTCTTCCAATCATCACACTCCTGTGTGCGACAATCTTCATTCCCTCTTTCTTCAGTCGATTTTTTTTTGTTTTAGGGAGCACTTTCCATACAAATCTTGTTCTTGTTGTTTTTTTCTCAAGGTCTTCAAAAAGTACCAGTGTGTACATGTAAGACAGGCTTTGGCAAGTGGGCATTTCAGGCTGACTTTGAATTCTTGGTCAAGGTTGTGACTGAATTCGGAAGGTAGGAGGCACACGATGTCAGAGGGAAGATACTAAAAGAGTAAATGTGTAGAGATGGCCCTTGTGCGAATCAGGGAACCGATCGGTCAGAGGAGCTTGAAAAGTTCATTATCAGATGCTGATACCCTCCCCCTCGCTTCCAGACCCATCCCTCAGGTTCCACTGCTGTTGCTGTAATCTGATTTTTTTTTGCAACCCCAAACGGCTGGATACACTTAGCGCATAAATCCCGTTCCACTTTCTTCCAGTATGTTTTTTGGTGTGGAACAGTAACTCTACCCACCCACCTTCCAACTTTGCACATGTCCAGAGCGGTCAAAGACAGTTGAGTCAGCGTGCTGACCCGGAGGCCTCCCCTCTTCTCTCTCTCTCTCTCTATCTTCTTATCCATACAACTAACTAGGTTTCTCTTTCCCTTTCGTTCCAAGTCACAGCCCACTCCGTTGCATATACTGGCAAAAGGTTCGAGACATAGTCGTACCCGGACCCCTCTCTGGCCAATTGCCCTACTACTAGTAGGTCCGCAAAATACTCACCAGCAGTATTTTGTTATCTTTGTTTGTTGGTGTTCTCGACCCAAGTTCCCCGTTTGAGCAGGGAAGACCTTATCAGATTCCCAGAGTTCTTCCAGACCACTAACCCTCCCCCCCTCTCCAGCATCTCCCTAAACCACTAATATTTTTTTTAATATCAGATCGAACCAACCTCCCACGTTACGTTTATTTCCAGTAAACAGTGGTTGAGTTCTCTTTCTATCCCCGCCCCCCTCTTTCCCCTGGAAGACCCGAGTCAACATATTACTACCACTTTTTTAGTTAGAAGCCACATTCCACTTGTCCAAACTACAACTCACGACATTATTTTCATAACATGTTTTTGTTTTTGTGATCCGAAAATGAGAGATGGACACCCTGTCGAGCAAAAATGGTGTGCCGCTTCCTTTTAGAGCAGAATAAAGAGGAGTATTGGGGGAGAGGGGGAGGGGAGTTGTACATCTATTCATTGTCCGTTCTAAGGAGTCATCACGTTAAAAAAGAAAAAGACGAGGAAAATAAAATAAACAAATTCATAACTTCTCACTCCGTCATATCCAACTCATGGTCGAGACCCTTGGTTGCTTCTGATCCACGTTCGCAGCACGGTGTTTCCTTTGTGTAGTAAGAAAACGCGCATGGGTCGCATCTTCTTTTCCTTTTCTTTCCAATCATCTCCGAACCATCTGCCCCAACCACACATGTTGTCAACTGTGGAAAAGTACCATCTCTTTGAGCTGATCTTACGAGATGATCCTTTTTAATGCTATAATATAGTACAGTGTGCGAAATATGGGACTGTCTCTTCTTTTGGACGAAAAAAAAAAGATTGATGCTGTAAAAGTATGCAAAAAAAATATGTAGATGGAATACGAACAATTCAATAATGAGTGTATATACTGGTGAAAAAACAAAGAAAAAAAAAGATACCGAAAACATGTCATCGAGCGGAAGAAAAAAGAAAACAAGATTTGTCTTTCATGGTGCCCAAGTTTCACGGTGGAAATCAACAGCCCATCCAACCTTCTTTACCAAGTCTTCCACGCGGTCAACAAAACTATCGGGTCCACCGGCCAATACCGTGGCCGTTCGAATAGTTTTCTTCTTGCAGCTGCTGTTGTCATTGTTGTTGTCGTGGAGACCAGCGTTATAGTCACAAGATGCAGCCGTGCTCGTGCTTATTGTGGAACTATTACTGCCAGTCTCGTCCTCCACTGTTACTGCATGCGTTGCTGGAAGATCACCAGCGGCACGAATGTTTTCTCCGCGAAGCGTGCCACCGATGCCCATCTCGATAAATTCGCGCATGATCTGCTCAACTTGCATACGACCTCGCTCAAACGCGATTTCACTCCTCTCACGGCATTCACGAGCTAAACGAGCATAAGCTTCCTCTTCCAGCAGGTCGTCATCCATCTCATTGCCAACCTCGGGGCCACCGCCACGGGATGCGCCTTGGATCTGTTTACGCATGGCCTTTCGAGCCATGTAAAGTGCCGCATAGCCACCGATGGACATGACGAGGAAGTGTAATGTACCGGGGATCAGCGAGTAGGTCATGAAGCAGTACATGGCCTTCTTGAACGGCATGTGGTCAAACAGGTCGCAGTGCTTCACGTCGTAGCCTTCCCAGTATATGCCCTTTGAGACAAACCAGAACACTAGTGGAATAACGATCAGGAGGGCTGATAGCTTAAGATCGAGATGGGCGAGGCGAGTTGCCTCAGCCGCCGAGTTGACGTCCACAAATGTGGGAAGGCGCAGTTTGAAGATCCAGCCATCTGCAAGCTTCTTGGTTGCTGGTGTCTTCGACAGTGGCGTTGGTTCGCTCGCACAGATAATCTCATCTGCGGGGGTAGTCCAAATTGATTCCGAGCCCATGAGAGCAGATTCACCATAGGCTCTAGGCAATAAAGGTTCAGTTGATGACGTCGACGAAATGGATGAAATTGAGGAGGTGGAATTTCGTGGTTCAGGGATTTCTGCAGTGGCGCGTTGCATATTCCAGTGTGGCTGATCCTGCTGCTGAAGTCCACTCTCCTCAACCGTGATTTGAGGTCTAGGAGGCTCGCTACGCGTCACAAAGACGCGTGTCTTGAGCCATGAGGTGAATCTTGGGTCCATCGTGATCTGGGTGAAGAACGTGCCGTACGCGTACAGTTCGCTCTCAGTCTTGAAGGAGCAGATAAGATACATGCGGAAAGCAGGTTCAGGCTCTCCACTTTCCTTGGCGGCTGTGATTTCAGCACCAATTGCTTTGATGAGAGCCATAAACGTGGTGATCGCCACGCCAGCTATTGTTGTTGTTTGTTTGAGTTGTTTGCATGGAAGAGAGCAAGAAAGAGAGGAAAATATGGTTGAGAAAAAGTGTGGAGAAGAGAAAATAAAGACGGTTGAGCCTCTCGAGTGTTTCTCTTCCTCCGATGCTCAATTTTTTTCTTCAGAGTACACAGTAAAGAAGAGCACATACCAACAAAAAGGACGCAAACTTCGGATTCAAGGTAGTCATGAACACGGTCACCAAAGATACCATCAACTCTTGCCTTTGCTCGGACAGGACGTCCCATTTTTCCTTCACCAAGCATGGAGAGTGGTGGCGTCCAGCTAAGCCGAGATTCGTTGTAGATACGGATATATAGTGTGACAGCACAGGGGTCTTCAGGATAGTAGGAAGCAATGGTAAATGGGTGATACAGAGTGCCAATTTCTGGCACCTGTAGCAGGATATAATCACCCGGGTAGTAGGGCTTCATGGGGGTCCGTGAACGAACAGTGACACGCATGATATCCACGCCGTTGGGATCCAGTGTGACTGTTGCCGTTGGAAGGATGGTGCGCGTCTGGATGTATTTGGGCACAAAGCGGTCGAGCAGGAAGAGAATGAACGACGGCAAGACATAGTACCACATCATGTAGTAGGGGAAGTGCGCCATAGTGCCAACCATATAAAGGACGGTCATAACTCGATGCATAGCCATGAAAATGCCATAGAGCTTGCGACGGATCCATGGAATCGAGAACAGAGCAAGAATCAAAAGAGCAATGTAGGCGAAGACGCCAAACATGTTCATCAATCCACGCTCGTGTGTGAAGTTGAAGCCTTCGTGCATAATGTCCTCGTCGATGTAATACATTAAATATCCGATTGTATGTGTTGTGCTCCAGAAGGTGATAAGGACTCCCAACCAACGATGAAAAGGAACCAATTCGGCATATGTCCATCCAAGTGCATGAAGCATTGAGCGACGGAGGATTAAGAACAAGATCCATGCCGTACAAGCAAGCACAGCATAACCAGAGGCTGCGCCAAATGCCACTATTAGGAGATCGGGATCAAAATCGTATAGCACTAAATGTTAGCATTGGTGCAAGAGCAAAGAAAAAAAAGTCCATCTGTGAGGCGGCGGCTATGTGGCGTGCTCAGAAATGAAACATGGTAGAAATGAGAGCAAACCTACATCCGAAGGATGGGAACGGCTCATGGATAGTTCGATACTTTGGATAATCAAAGACAAACTCCAGCGTGAACCACACCAAGTTGACAATGATAATAAGAACAGCCAGGAGCCACTGTTTGTAGGTCCAGCCCCACCAGCGTCGATGCCAAAAGTGGGTAGGGTTTTTTTGGTTCCGCTTTTTTGCCAGATAGAGATCCTTTTCAAGCTGCGTAAAAGTGACATGTCGGATAGATTCGTGATAAACTTGGTCTGCACGGTAGTAATGGCTCCAAAGAGTGAGAAGGTGGCCAGCGAGAAGAGGGAACAGGACAAAAGGGATCATCAACCAGTCTCTGCGATTATAGACCGTGAAGATGAGGTCGGCTCGTCGAATCCAGGTCCAGTAACCGTCAATAGCAGAGAAATAGAAGCTCGTGACAGCTAGCAGGATCACAATGGCAATTTGATAGCCATGGCCAACGAGTGTCTTCCGGGCTACTTTCATGGCCAGCATGTATTGAAGGTCGCCCACAAGACACAGGTGTCGAAGAAATAGGGCGAGCAAAGAATAAAAAGAGAGGACAGGGAGAGAGTCGAGGAAAAATGAAAAGGTGGATGAAAGAAGAAGAGAGTTAGGAGATTTAAAAGAGGAAAGGAGGGAGGGAAAGATGGTCGAGAGAGAGTTATCAGATTGTCAGACAGCACAGGGGAAAAGGGGGAAAAAAGGAGTGAAGCATACCAAACAGGGCAAGTGGAAAATGGGGCGAGTATATTGATGGAATACCAAAACAAAGTCAAAAAAAGCGGTCCTCCAAAATGGGCGCGGATGGTGGGTGATGCTTTCCTTTCTATACCTTCTGTTCTTAGTGGCGCGTACCAATAACTAGGTTGCAACTTGCAGCTACGGGAATAACGGCCCGAGACAGAAACCCGGGAGCTGAGGAGTAGCGCTCAAAAGGTAAAGAGATTTTAAAATGGCGGTGACGTTACCGGGCTCGTTGACACCTGCATGAATCTGGCTTTCTATCATTCTTTCTACACTGTACACTGAAGAGGATACTGGTTGTCAAAGACAAAAACGCTAATGATGCACACATATTAGATCAGGGCCGCTTCTTTGCTGACAGTACATACCACGACTAAACGCTCTGAGGAAAAGGTGACATGAAAATCAAAACCAGTATCTCTTCATTTGCATTCGCACTCATATTGCTTTGTCGCAACACACTCTGGACCAGAGATTTTTACAAACTTTTATAGTGAGTAATTTTGCTATCCACAAAGGTGTACGATGAGAACATAGTGCGACAGCTGGAATTATAAAAACAAAAAAACTCCAAGTGCAAAAAGGAAACATAGTGAAGCAAGTGGTTAGAAAAGTCTACGCGGGTGAATGGTCTTGCTTTCAGCTAGTGTATAAAAGGACCAAGGTGACGAGACGGACTAAGAGTATCTGTTTCTGTTATATCGTTTATTTCTTCACAATGGACGTGTTCGAGCAACGCATACAGCAAGTGCCGTGGATTCACGAGTCCTGGAGTGGATCAGGCGCGAGGTGAGGATGGAGTGGTAGTTGTGCTAAAATGGCAACGAAAAAGGTTATGCTTGTTTCTCCCTTGTACACGAGATGGCGCATTTGTCCAACACACAGATGGTTGTCTGACGTTTGTTTTTATTAGCGCAGCAAGAGCTTCTTTCCTCGCGTGGCGCAACTTTCTGCTGAGTGAGCAGTAAAAAAGAAAACTGCATTGTTCCATTGTCTATCAGATGATCTGATAAGCAGCAAATAATTGGTTTCTCTGAATCAATCGGGACTGCAAAATGCCCCCCCCCTTTTTTTTGCAACGAGAGTGTGGTGAGATGAGAGGCTTTTAGCCCTGCCTTGAGGGTCGATACGTAAGTCGTCTCAAGGGCAACGAGACATCAAGATAAAGCGCGAATAGAATGCATCAGACTCGTATGCGAACAGTGGTTGTAAAGACGACTGGCGGGTAGCACATGCAACTTAGTTTCGACGATCTTTTTTGTTGTTTAAGATCCTCACTTCTCGTCTTTTTGGCTCTGCCGATGGCTGAACTTTTAGGCCGAAAGGTGACCTTTGGGGCGAAAAAGAAAGTTTGTTGTCACAGGGAAGCTAAAACTGCTGGGTTTCGCCTTGCTACCTTCTTTTTTATCTTGCTTACCCTACACACAATCACCCATTTTTCTCGCTCAGTGGCCCATCGACTGTCAAGCGCTGCTTGTGAAAGACTTCTGTGTGGTTTTTATATCCTAGCTCCCTTTTTTTCCTCTCACTCAATCTCCTAGTGTGATACCACCATGTCTGGCATAGCATCTGTCGATGAACATCGACGCCAGCATGAAGGAAGTCAGGTTCCTATCAGCTCGACAGAGCAGCAGCCATTGCTTCATGGTCGCCCAAGTTTGAGAAGATCTTCCACCTCTTCGTCCTCTTCCTCAAGGGGGTATCGCGGAACCTACCAATCGTCTGCTACCCCACAGTCTTCGTCGAGTGAAACTGTTGTCGCAATGGGTGAACCAACTCTGAGCGGCCAAGCAGCAGTGCCAGAAAAGCTTCGCCAACACTATGCATGGACACGTGAGCGATTCAGTCTGAAATGGTGGTTAGAATGGACAGCCATCTTTGTATGTTTCTTCATGTTGTCCTTCAATGAACTTGCATGCATTGCATGCACAACAAATACTTTATGGTTAGAACATTTGTACTTTTGTGTTGATAACCACCGACAACATGTCTTTTTTCACTTTTTTTCCCCCTTTGCTGCTATAGATTGTATTCTCGATCACAGGATCGTCTTCTATGATGCTTGTTCGTCCACTAATGGGATTGTTGGGTCTTGAAGGCTCGATGAAAGAAGGTCCTTGGCTGTATCGAATTGTATACATCGTGCTGACGCTGCCTGTGTATTCCCTCGTGTTGTTATGCGTGGCTACTCTGTTCGGAAGGAGATTATACTTTGAATACCTTTTACAAAGGATGTGGGGTAGGATCCTGCCTAGAAAGTTGCAATGTTGGAGATCATCCTCATAGACTCGTGTTTTCCTAGCCAATGTAGAATACTTGTATGTTATTTTTTATTTGTCGTTCTATGGTCTAGGAAAGAATGCTGGCGGTATTTTTTTTTTCTTGAGAAAAATGGGAATATAGTTGAACTTGGGCCAAAAAAGAAACAAGAAGTCTCTGCCCTGTTCATAAAGTTTCTACACTGATTCAAGAACCATTCCATCATATGCAACGCGGAATTGTGGTTCACCATCCTTGTCCAACTTCTTCATCTTTTCTTCTTGTTCGTAATGGTCGACGCGGTGGCAGAAGCCGACGATGTAAACATTTTCGGGTTTGGGCTTCAAGCTTTTGCTATATTCGAGCGCGTCGGAGATGCTGAAGTGGGATGGATGTGATTCCTCTAATAGGTACAGAATTTTGAAGAGAAAAAAGAAAGCGGATAAAAATGGGCATTACCGTTGCGTTAGTGGCGATAGAAGAAACTACAAATGAATAGTCAAGAAACGAAAGAAACGAAACAGTATATATGCAAACACTGGATCTTTTTTTTTACACGTCGTCATCGATATACCTTTGAGGCCGTCTATGAAGAGAATTTTGGAGCCTGCAATTTTGGCGGTAGTTGTGTCTGGGATAAGACTGCAGTCCGAAACCCAGCTCACGTCTCCAAAGCGGAATCCCAGAGAAAAGTATGGTTCGTTTTTGGTGAAGTAACGACCGTGCTCCACTGAAGGTTTTGGTTGTCGTGCGTAAAAAAAAAAACAAAAAAAAAACATAGTTTAGCTTATCCGATTCGACGACCCCCACAAGGATGATTAGAAAGAGCATTCAAAAAAAGAGCTTTTTTTTTGCCGCTGAGGCTTATTACCTAACAAGGGGGTAAATGTGACGCCTTCGACGTCAAAATCCTTGTTTGGGTCAATGATGTTGTATTGGAAAGAAGGGACATCACCGCCACCCGTGGCCATTTTCGCATCCACCATATATGGAAAGGTTTCTGCGATGGAATTCATTGTTGTCTGATCCAAATACACAGGGATGCTGTAAGGATTCTCCTTGTCGATCAAGCACCATGAGCGCAAGTCATCCAAACCAAAAAATGCGTCAGCATGGCCGTGAGTCAAAATCAGAGCATCGACTCGTCGCACGTTGTGTTTCGGAAAGAATTCTCGTGCACCTTCCAGATAAGTCTTTCCGCAGTCAATCATAATATTCCTAGAGAGAAGAACAAACAGGAAGCATGATAGAATAATTGTTGGCAGATGAGTATTGTGATTTTGAAGTAAGGTACCGAGCCTGGATCCGTAACCTAGCTAGCACGAAATGTCGTTCACAGAAGGAGCATGATAGCCACTGTACTAATGTTACCTAGTGCGCCCATCGGGATGTTCGTATTGAAGCAAGCAACTGGTATTCCTCTTGAAGTTTTTGTTGCCTTCGGGCGTCATGGATGACAGACAGACCTTGCATTTTTTGGCGGGATCTGTAAGACAGGGAATCGAAGGCTATTGTACGGAGTAAAAATGGCAGTAACAAGTTTTGCTCAGTATTCTCCAAGTCCAGTGAAGGAGGATCTAAGCAAGATGGGCATGATGGGTCTCATCCCATCCATTGACACTGCCATGCATGTTCATGAATAATGAAACTCGTTACAATGCTGCTCGAAGTTCCGCTGCCAAGAAGGACAAGCTTGAGTTTTCCAGTGGTCATAGTGCAGAGCGGAAAACGGAGAGGAAGCGGTTTAGAATAATGAATAAATTATATAATGCTACACTGATATATAAAAAAGGGGCAAAAATGATGGGTGACTGCTACTACAGAGCGACAGGTGCCACTGGCGCAAAACAGATTGTGATGATCGCCACCAAAAAGAGATACACCCATACGCTCGCCAGTCCTATGTACAGTATACGTTCCTGGTAAAGATCTCTCTCTATCTTATTAAGCATCTTGGATGCTGCGTCTCGGATCTTGATCACTAGAGGTGAGTTGTTCGGGTCCTGGGGTGTGGTCGAGTTGCCATTTGCGGGTTGTCCGTTTAGCTCCGAGAGCGCGTTATTTACTGCCGTCTCAATACGGTTTGGGTCGACCATGAGCTGTTTGGGATCCAAGCGAGGGAAACTGACATAGATGTTTCTCTCAACGTGATCGATGCCTTTCCGTACGCGTTCCAGCTTCCTTAGAAGCGAACATCTCAGCGATGCCACGACCGAGGCTGATAAAAAGTTCTGGCCAAAGGCCGATTCGATGCCCTTCACCAGGGTGTTTTCTGCCGTTTCCAGTCCACCGCTCAAAGTCTGTAGACCATCCATAATCTTAAATACCACATTGACGTTTATGTCTGCCTCGATCAACTGGATGGCCTGGTTGATAGAAAAGGCGAGTGTCACGGACGTCTTCTCACTGACGGTCGCCATGTCCTTGGCAATATCTCCCAGAACCAGCATCGACTCGCGTAGCGCAGCATCCAAGGCGTCTTCGCGAACTCTTTTGATCGCATACAATTTTAGGTGCACCAGGATAAGGCCGACCACACCAATTTTGAGGCAGACAATACCCGCACGCTGGGTAATATAGTCGAAAAACCAAAGGATGCGGGCCTGTCGCTTAGGATTGTTTGGGCAATAGCGTCGAAGAATGTACTCAAGAGGGCCGAAAAGGAGCGGGATAGTGCTCAGCCGATATAGTCGAGCAGCCACTTCATCCATAGGAATTTGGGACTCTCCAACTCCTTGCTCCTGCGTAGACGGGTCTTGGCTGTCAGGAGATGGCTTTTCATCAAGTTGTTGTTTGCTCGGCTGAATGTTTCCTTGCGGAGGGTTGATGGAGTACCACAAATTGAGGAGTTTCTTGGTACGTTCGACATTTCTCTGCCAACGCTTGTGACCATGTTTGATGCTGAAAATGTTCCAGAGGAGGAGGAGAAAGATCAGGCCAGCCAGTATGTACAAGCCAATGTTGAAGACCTTGTTCAAGAGATCTGTAATGAAGTCCAGCGAGATTTTGTTGATCAACGCCGTGCAAAATTCGACAGGCTGGACCTTTGGTGCATGCAGTACATTTTCGTCAATGACAAAGGTTTTGTTGCCTAGTTCTGCATGAACGGTATTGTTGAGGCCGGAAAACGGTCCTGAGAGAGTATTGACGAGGGCGTTGGTCGTAGTGTCGATAATGCTAAGGCCAGCATTGCCAATGGTAGGCATGAAGGGGACAGATGACGTGGTGAGCTCGGACAAGAAACAGCGCCAAGTGCCGGTCAACAATTCGATCACCATGCGGATAGTTTCGACGATGCCGTCAAGAAACATGGTGAGAGAAAAAACCAAGTCTTGAACCGATTTATTGATAGCTGCACGAACGGCGCGACTTGCACCGATGGCAGCGTATATTGGGAACTGTTGGAGAGTTGCCACTTGCCGCTCAACTGACCGGCAGTCCTCTGCGAATGCCTGTCTTGCCTCTTCGGCTAGTTCGTCGACTTGTTGCTTTTGTTGGAAAAGCCGCCATACTTGAACGAACATAAAGATAATGAGATATGAGAATGGGGCTTGGGAGAGCTTAGCCCTTAGGCCCAAATAAGCTCGGATCGCCCATGAAGAAATTGGTTTTGTTTCTGTGGAGGATGATTCTGAGTGCGTGGATGGGTCTGGAGGGGACGGAGAGGCTGGTGTGGGTGTGTCAGGCCGCGATGCTTTATCTGAGGATGATTGTTTGGGTTCCATGGTAGTGGAAAGGGTTTAGGGGTAAGGGGGAAGAGAGTATTGAGGAGGGGAAAAAAGAAAAAAAGGAAAGAGGGACAAAGGCTGTCTATTTGAATGGTTCCTGAAGTGTTCTGGTCTCCCTCTTTGTCAAGTACTTGTTGGTTTAAGGCGAGGATAATCAAATACTAATAGTTAGAATCGGGCATATCCTATGTTTGTTGTGCTACAAGCGTAAGCCAATATAACACCCAATTTCCATTGCTTCAACACCCCTGAGGATTGATAATAAATTTGGTTGCACAAACTTTTTATATTCTACTGCTATTTGCTCCTCTCATGTACGCTGACCACACACTTTCCTCGCAAATCGACCTTTTGACGACGTATCCCTCGGCGGATTTCTTGAACTGTAATGTTGAGCCAAAGGAGCCCAGTCTACAAGCTAATATGCGTTCCGTATGTTCCTCCTAGTTGTTTATTCGTTTCCCGCCACAATATTTGCCATCCATGCGGTAACTCTGCAGAAAAAAAAACAAACATCAAGGTAACCCGAACCAAAAATAAAGAACATTACGGCTATAAACACTTTACTTATGCCCTGATGCTAGAGTGCAGCCCCTACTTCAATTTGACAAACTTGGCCTCAATGCTGTTGATGCTAACAGGGAGTTCACTCTAAAATAAAAAAAAGTGCCATGGTGAAACGTAGAAATAAGAAGAGAGCGTAAATGCAATGCATAATACTAACGTCTGTGCTGTCATTACTTTGAAATTTTGCGCACAGCCCACCCCAAGCAATAAAAAAAACACAAAAAATTATGTCAACAAAATGCTCACCTTCTCATCATAGTCAGCAAAGTCACCGTCCGTAAGATCAATGTCCTCAAAAACAGTGTCAGTCTCAGCACCCTTAGCCTTCCAGCCCTCACGAGCCTCAAAGTTGACGGGCTCCATGCCACGGCAGTCCATTGTGAGCATGTTAACAAACTTGCCACTGTTTTCAATGGTGTATGCGACAGGCTTGGAAAGAATATCTATTATCCCCAGACACAAAGCATGACGTTATGTTGGTGGGAGAAGATCATGATCGCGTTACATGAATATTATGGCCATTGTATGCTAAAGAC
Organism: Actinomortierella wolfii; assembly: GCA_016098105.1. Lineage (NCBI taxonomy): Eukaryota > Fungi > Mortierellomycota > Mortierellomycetes > Mortierellales > Mortierellaceae > Actinomortierella > Actinomortierella wolfii. Next base: position 116,838 of record JAAAIY010000004.1, read on the forward strand.
ATCGTCATTTTTTTCTTCCGTTGCTCGCCGCCTTCTTACCACAAGAGTTTTCCTTCTTGCAGAACTTGCACTTCATGACCAAGTTGGCCTCTCCGCGTCCTGAACTCTGCTCAAACTTATCCTAGCAAATATTGGGGAGAGGAGTGGTATTGTACAACAAAAGCACTCAGTATTTTGTTACTACTAGCCCACAGTTATTGAAAAGAAAAGGGGCGGGTTACCCTTTTTCCTTTGCTGTTCGTGGGTCATCAAGTCAGTAAACTAATAGGAGTTACAAATCTATCATTCTACTTACGATAGCGTTCAGGGTAATCCAGTTATCATCAACCTCGCGGCAGCCCGAGCACTCAACCTTGAAGTGCCAGGTGTGATCCGCATCAGCAGGGACGAGGTCAGTGATGTTTTCGAGATCGGCCTTGAACTGAAGTGCGATGGTAGGCTAAGAAGTAGGCGATAATGCATGGTTGGCCATTAGTATTTGGGAAAAGTACATTGATGATGATTCGCAGGTTATTCTAAACCGATGCTGGTCTTCTTTTTTCGCGAGGTTGTTCCTGAAAAAGCCAAAAATTATTTCGTTTAGTGGCAATCGTCTTCTATGTAGTCAAAATGCGAGAGACAAAGAACAAAAACGCGAAATGTTAAAATTAAGCGTAGCAGAAATGAATGTCTACATGTTTGCAGGAGTATTGTTGTGCTGTTCAAGTGAATAAGTGAATAAGCACATGCATCACTTACACCATGGCGTGTGTGAAAGCGTTTCAATGCTGATGTAATTGTTATTTTTTTTTCTTTCACACCCAAAAAGAGAGAACGCGCAAACCTTGAGTTGGAGCGGAGAGTCACGTGAATGATCTTTTATTGGAAGCTTTTTATTCTTTTACATCCTCCTCTTTTCATGCTTCTGGGTTCTCCGCTTTTCCTTCTCCTTTTCCAGGCGTTGCTTCTCCAAGGCCTGCTTATTACGCTCGCGCTCGTTTTCTGAAGCTTTCTTCATTTGAGCGCGCCGTGCTGCTTCCTGTTGTTTGACTATATCAGCATTGGTATTGGCCTGTAAGAGAGGATCATACGAGCTCGAAGACTTTTTGCCACCGCTACCACTTGAGGAGCGGTCCTTGTACGAGATCTCGAGTTCGCCATCGGCACCTTCAACAATCTCATCCATGTCGAATCCATACTGCGCCAGTAATGCCTCGCGTCTTTTGCGCTCCTCTTTGGTCATGTTTTTAATCACATGGCGGCTCGACATGGACAAGATGCCGTTATCGTCCTTCCTGTCCAGCTCTGCCAACAACGAAGCACGTTCCTTTTCTATATATAATATAATAAGTGGATGCGGGAAGGGTATAACAATAAGAGTGAGTATTGGCAATATTTGGTTTAGAAACAGATTTGCATCGAGAACAAAACATGGCAGCACAGGTACATTAAAGATTCTGATCCTATTGTGGAGATCCAAAACATGTGTCCTGAAGCTGTTTCTTTTTTTTAGTATCGAATTACTACGCACCTTTTGCTGCCTCCAATGCCTTTGCCTTCTCTTCTTCCTCCTGCGCCTTCTTCTTGGCTTGCAGACCGTTGTAGAAGACAAAGACCTCATCAATGATGGTTGCAGTGGGCTCTTCAGTGACGTCTGCCAACAGCTCCGTGATAGCCTCGCGCTTCTCGGGTTCCTCCATTGACTCTTCCTCTACCAGCCGAGCGAAATATTCCGCAATTGCCTACAATGTTCCAAAAATTGAATAACGCACAGATCACGGCACAGTGAGTTTGCTTTGGTATTTTTATGCGTTCAACTTGGACCAAACAAAGGTAAACGTTTCATGTTTATCAACAAGAGCAAAGAAAGAGCAGGGGCTGGTGACAAATGTACCTCATCCTCCAGCTTGAGTCCAGCCAGGGCGTTGGTAATAAACGCCTCCACTTCCGGATTGGTGTCCATGGCGAATGGTTTCTGAATGAATGCTCATCTGCATACCCAGTTGCAGCTGTTTGTTCAGCCTTGTTACCGGGACTGTCATTTTTGGACACAGGGCACTGTCTCTCATTAATGACAAGAATAGAAGACTCCAAGTTAGTTACTTTCAGCATCGGCCTGAATGCTACTTCATCGTGTCCCCCATTCATTCATCATTTCTAGTCTTCTAGTTCAACAACACTCCCACCTTTCTCTCTACCCTTTATCATGAAATATCTACGGCCAACAGCACGACACTTGGCCTCCGCTGCCTTCTTGTTTGGAGTCCTCAGCCAAACCATTCTAGCGCAGCAACTGGAACCACCTCTGACAGAACAACTCAACATCCTGTATTCAGACGACGACAACGTCGAGGTTGCCAACCAGTATCTCCTCTACAACACATGCGTCCGGTCCAAGGTGGCATCCGATAGTCCCATACCCAATTATGCTTATGTTGGCTTTGTGCCGATCGACGCCACCGTCAACTTTTACCACGACGACAATTGTGAGGACTTTGCCTTTGGGCTGGTGGGCCACTACCATGAGTTCCCGGGCCCTGCTAAATCCATCAAGTGGGTCGGTCGAGATCGTGACAACATTGGCGTCTACTTTAACACATCGCTGCCGCTGACAAGTAAATATGGCTTTGGAGAAGGTGATGGAGATCAACAACCTGCACCTACACCAAACGAGGGTGCTCCTCAAACCCCATCGACCCAGAAACCACAACCAATCTCTCAACCAACCAACCCGCCGCAAGGACCAAGTGACGGCAGCAACAATAATGATAGCGACAATAACACCGCCGATCAGCCCAAGGAGAACACTTTCACTAGTCTACTCGGTAGTTTTATTGGCTCTGCCATTGTGTTGTCGATTGGTGGCACAATCATTTGGATGACAGTCGGTAAAAAGATGGTGAACTCCAGAGCTGGTGGCATGGACAAGGGCAAGGGCGTGTTGCCGTCGTACATTCGTGCTAGAGATGACGAGGACAACTTCAACAACGACGAATACATCCACCTGACAGCCAGCAACAGGTTACGGGATCATGAAGAGGCGTTTGAAATTGGTGACGGTGATGATATTGAGTCTGATGATGATGGTGATGATATCAAACACCAGAACCAAGGTCGGCAACGTCTTTCGCCTGCTCAATCGCGTGGCGGAGCACCATCGCCATCCACAACCCCATATCGTGATGCCGAGCCTTCAGACGATGACGATGTTGCCGATGACGATTCAAACGATACACAACCTTTAAATTAGAATTTTTCTTTCTCGTTTCCCCTACATAGATTTTTTTATAGAAAATGTACAATAGCGTCTTTTGATTTTTGATTATTGTTGCAAGATGTGTGGTAGGTAAAGAGTAGAAAATCAAGGGGAGGGGGAGGAAGAGAAAGAGAAACTATTTTAAACATTGCCGTTAGCATCCAGGCTAGTTGGGGAGAGCGCTTCTAATGCGGTGGCGTATTCCTTGACGACGCGTTGCAATGCACGGTTTGAACTAAGGATCGGTAGAATATCTCTCAGGAGTTCGCGCTTCTGCATGCCGAGCACCGTTGGTACCCAACCCGAGTTTTCGCCGCTAATTTGTTTATTTTCGAATAAAAAAAAAAGGGGGGAAGAGATAAGCAACCAAAATGAAGCCCGAGAGTAGACAAGCTTCTTTTTTCAAGCATATAGTTAAAAAAAAGCGCCTTACCCGCTATATGAAGGTCCCATCAAATACTTGCACAACTCTTCTACGCGCGCATTGGCGCCGTCCTCGGCCAGTTTTTGTGCATAGCATCGCAGCCACTGCTTGTATTCGACGGGCGAATTCAAGATCTGGGCTGCTGCGACCTGGTTCTCCAAATGGCGCAGTGTGACCGCACCCTGGACTGCAGCGTCCACATGGAGTAGCTCCCGTGCGAAGCTGACATCGCGATCCAGCCGCCCTCCTATAGCAGCAGCCTGTAAATGTGCAAGCACACCTTTGCGCTGTAGCGGTGACGATACTCCTCCGCCAGAGGAGGTGGCATTGCCTCCAATGGCTGTGGACGGATCAACGCCAAAGAACGACGATGTCGCGTACCATGCATCAACGACACGCGTCCATGACTTCATCCCTTCGTGATAGGTATATCCATGGCCTGCAGATGTCGTCAACAAGGGGAGTCCATTTTGCCGGACAGTCGCAGACGTAATTGACACCGAGGAGTGAGCGGAATCAGTCGCTAACATGGCTGGGTGCAGAATAGGCGCTATTGATTCTGAAGAGAGGATCGCCTTTTGTTGGATGACATTCCTAAATGTAGAGAGAAATACGGATATACAATATACGTCAGAGAAAAATATAGGAAAAAATATCAAATCATTGAAGATTGGTCGCTATTGAGCATCCTCGCATCGTACCATGTACTGACTAATCCACAAGATGTAATGCACATCAGGTATTCCTTATCACATTCAAGCAGTGTAGCAGCTGATTCCAAAAGTATACATGGGAGTAATCTACCGAATTAAACATAAAAGGAGCAGATTAATAAGTAAGTAACCCCTAGTCTTAGTTTCCATCTCATATATCTTCATTGGAGCCAGTCAAGATTCAAGCCTCTCCTCTGCGATCGTTACCTTCGGCCTGCTGGTGAATATACGTAAATCCCTCCATCTTCACAGGCAACGGCGCTGAAATGGGCGTTTCCTGTCATCAGTAGAACTGGCGAGGGGACATAGTCCGTCCAAAGAACGTTGCCTCGTTGACTGCAAATGATTTTGTTGGGCTCATCTCCTGTAAGACTATTGTGGCACTCGAGTCCGGCTCGGTTGCGAGGAATAAATGATTTCACTCGCGGAATGCCCAGCCGCACTTTTGAAACAGCCATCAGTGGCGTCGCAATAGGGTTTCTTGTCATGATCTCTTCTTCGCCTTTCGAACCACTGCCACCACCGCTGCCACCCTTGTTATTCTTACTGTTGGTCGAGTTGGCCTCGGCCATCTTCTTGTTGGACATTCCACCGCCACTGCCACCTTGCGAGCCTGCTCCATTGGTGGGTGCCTCTTTGCGCTTCATCCCAATAACAACCGTCTGGAGTCCGCCCTCGGGAATATTGGTCGATGGTTGACTCCGCTCAATCACAGGTCCAGATACCGAACCAACCTGTGCAGCACGAGGAATCTGGGAGTTTGAGAAAGGGTATGAGAAACAGAGCAAGGAAAGTTTGTTAGCCAACGATTCTTGTGGACAGTGCAGATTCGAAACATAGGTGGGTTGTGAAAAATCAACTTACAGAGGGTTGAGCAACTGGTGCTGGCCGAGATATAATGTTGCTCATGGAGCTTCCTAAGAACATAGGCTTGATACGCTTCTTTCCATCACTGGTAATGGTGACCGACTGATCGCTAGCAGACATATGTGTCGAGAGCGCCTTGGCCATTGGAGTCGGCTGTTCCGTTGTTGCCTGTGATGACGCGGCAGCCTGCTGTTGTTGTTGCTGCTGCTGCTGGCTGTTGGCAAACACACTCGGATCTGACGGCGTTGCAAACGATGTTGTGATGCCTTCCATGGACGAGTCCTCCTGCATGATCTCGTCCATCCTCGATTTTGCGGGGGCCTCCTTTAGCTTCTCTTCCAGGGCCAGCTGGAGTGGTGTTTCGGCCATGATCAAGTTCCGTCGTTCATAACCATACTTGGCTAACAGTCGTTGGCGTTCATCCGCCGGAACAGCCTCTCCAAGATTTTCAGACTGGAACTGGAGAACCGCCACTGTACCGTCATAAGAGCATGCAAAGAGTGCTTGTCCGTTTGGTGTCCATGAAAGATCCTGTGCGCTATGAGCAAATAGATCCTTGATCGCCACAAAGGGCCGCGCCTCGTTGGTGCGCCAGACAGAAACTCCTCGATCCTGACTGCCAACAGCAACAATCGACGTGAAACTCAGCGTGTCATCCGGCTCAGTGTACTTGAACAGCAGTGGATTAAATGCTACTACCTCAATCGGCGCCGCATGGCCAACCAGCGAAATGTCTGCCTTCCAGTTATCACGACTGATTACTGCTGCCACAGGAATGGAACTGCTGACAGCATTCGCCGTTGCAATATGTCCGCCGTCCGGTGACCAGCTTAGTCGTCGGAAGAAAGTCGTTCCTGAAGACTGTGCATATGGTGCGGTAATCTCGGTTTCGACCTCCCAATCTGTCACTCTCCATATCCTCACAGACTTGTCATCAGACTATATGAAATCGAAGAAGCCGTTTTTAGATTAGTAACATAACAGGACGTCACGAGCAGAAGTCCTCGCAAAGCTATTTGGAAAGTCTGAAATATTACTTGTGATGCAAGGTATTTGCCAACAGGGTCCCATGTCAGTCCTTTGACAAATCCTTGATGTTGCTCCAGCTTCATGACTTTGTCTATAAAACAATTTCAGGTCGGAACATAAAAGAGGTAAGGTCAATTTTGCCATTCGGCTAGTCTCTTCAACACAGCATGAAGTCACTTTTTTGCAAGTGCACATACCGAATGTTTTGCCATCCCAGATGATAATTTTAGAGTCTAGGGAAGCAGAAGCGAGGTACGTGTTCTCTGGTGACCATGCAACGTCCGACACGTCTATCATATACATTATCAATGTGCAAAATCAATCCCCGCCAGAGTCAGTATGTGCCTAATTTGTTTTGAAACTCTTTCGCGATCAATAAAGGATCTGGTCGGTAACTCACCAGATTCGTGTCCTGACAACCGCCTCACTGCGCGCCAATTCTCAACATTAGGACCATCGGAGCTTCCAAAGGCTGAACCACCCCATGCTTCTGAAGATCTATAGGACGCAAAGGGAGCGAAATAGTGAAGTTAGTGTTTGTGTTCTCTGTAGAACAATCTAGAAACAAGTTGCTTCGACTTGCAAAGGGCTTATCCAACATTATTGCAATGTCCGTTGTGCAAGATGCATACCTATCCAGCTGCCAGATCATCACAATCATATCGTCCGATCCACTGGCGAGGTAATTGCCTTCACCATTCGACCACTTGACGCAAAGAACGGCACCTATTATTTGAGGGTGAATTGTTGAAGAGAAGAGGGAAGGGATGTGATGACACGTCAGTGTTGTACGCGTCAGCGTTATCGTCCTCAAGAAAAAAAAAGTTGACATGCCACTCATTCACGCTTATAGTCGCCGCGAAATCAATATTATTTCGCCTGTCCAGATATACGAAAAAAATGTAACGCCTCTCATACCATTATGAAGTGACATGGTGCATAAATGCCGTTTGGCATCGGGATCCTGCTCTTTTTCCGCATCGAGAATCGGTGCCAAATTCCAAATCTTCACTTTGGCATCTAGAGAAGAAAAAACGAAGCAACGTCATCAACATAGGGTCATTAGTAAAAGTGTTGATTACGGCGACAATATCGCAGAACATAAACATGGCGGATGAAAGGGACCATCCTGCGGGGGTAAGAAAAGGACATTTTAAATGACACTCTACCTTGAGCTCCTGTGGCAAGGCGGGTTCCGTCCGGATGGATGTGTAAAGAGTAGATTGGCGCCTTCTTTGACTTTTCCTCTTTTTTGTTTGTTGAACCATCACAAAAGCAATAGTACGAGGTGTGTTAGTTATATTTTTTCGCCTAACTGGTTTGGCAAGTGTAGACTCTTGTCACAGAAAAAGAATCCCTCGGACGCCACTGTTCCTGGACTCGAACATACGAAGATGGCAAACCCAGTCCGGCTTGATGATTTGCATGGCTGTAGCGAGTCGAGTAAGAGTGGATGCTGTTTATAAATGTCCACTCCCAATTCGAGAACGTCGCCAAAGTGTCGTGATGTCAATGGTAGTGAAATGTGAAGAAAGAGAATGAATGTGGAGTGTGTTGCACACTCGAAAGTTTAAGTTTAACCACGAAAAATCTCCTAGTGTAATATTCAAAATATAAGGGGATCCATTTCTCCTCTAAACAGCTTTTTGAAATGTTTTTTTTACTCTTCTATAACACCAAGGGTGGGGTGTTCCGCAAGCTTTTTTCGAATAGAAAAGCGAAACAGAGAGGTGTGGAGTGTGGAGAGAGTGTATGAGAGTGGGAGTGTGAAGACGAAGATGAGAGAGAGAGAGAGAAAAAAAAGACTAACAGCGAGAGGACGAAAATCATGCCCGGACTCGGTACTTGACCAACCAAGCATCGGCATCAGCAAACTCCTTGGCAACATCCTTGGAGATGGCACCAGTTTCGCCCAAGCTGCTCGCTGCTGCTGCGACTACTTGCCAGAATTCAAATGCTCGTGCCAGCTCGTCTTTGAGGCTGTGCGAGAACAAGGACGTGAGAGCGGAGCCCAGCTGTTTGGTCAGCTGCTGTATGGCCTGATCGGGCGTGGATGACGGCGCATTCGCAACAATCTCAATGTATTGCTGCACAAGGATACCCAGCACAGTCGACGACTCGTACGCAAAGGGAGTATTCGTACCCAGGTTTGAGTAATCCACCTTCTCCTTGTTGTATTCGTCTGCCAGCAGCGTCTCAAGCACGACAGCTTCGCTCAAGCTGCGGAGGTTCTTCGTCAAACTTCTCTGCATACTATTGAATACCAGTAAGTCTCGATTCAACGGACCTGTCCACGGCTTGGTACCTTCAAATCGACCATTGAGGATGCTGCAGGTCCTCGAAATGAGACGGCTGGCCTTTACGATGGCTTCGTCTTGAATGGCCTGTGTCTTGGTATAGGTCGAGCTGTAAGGTCGATTCGACAGCACACCAGCGCGGATCGCTTCCAAGGCAACAAACAACTCATCCTGGAAGTTTGCTTTGTCCGCCTGCACCTTGTTGCCAGCGAGCAAAGCCTTGCCATACGGGGTCAATTCATGCTTGTTATCAACAAACGAACGCAGCTGCAGCAATTTGAGCAGATAGCGAGCGTGGATTTCCGTCTGTGTCTCCAGCGCCACCTTCTCAGCACTTGAGGCACGCACTGTCGAAGCGGCGTCTGCAGGAGTTGCCACTGTAGCGAGAGCAGTTGCAAAAGTCGCCTTCTTTTTTGGTTGAATTACCCGTTGAAAAAAAAATTGAGATAGAAAGCGTGAGGAATCAACCATCGTATTATGTCAGCAGTGCGAATCAGCCTCAAATATGACAAAGAGCAGTCTTGCGTACCTCACCCTTGATAGCACTCTTGCCAGACTTCCAGTTGGCAACTTCGCTCACTTTAATGGGGGCTGCATCTTCCTTGATAGGGTGTTCTGGTGCGTTTGTGCCATATTCAAACCAGTAAACGGCCAGCACCTTCTTTTCGCGGAAGTAGTTGTGCAGATGGGCCGTCAGGCAGGCAAGAGTCTGAGCTTTAATACCAAGCACAGTTGACGTCAACAAGTTCTTGTACTCCTTGGTCTCGCCATTGCATAGCGGTGAATACTCCACACTGTAACCCGAAAGCAGCACGTTCAGCGCAAACTCTGAGATGGCACCACGCGACAGATAGTAGTACACCTCATCTGGGAGGCGCACGCCCACAAACTCGTGCATGTCGGAAGGTGCCTGATCTGCGTTGAGGGGTTCAATGTGACCTTCTGTTGTCATCACGGGTTGGTAGCGAATGGCACAGCGAGTGCGCATAAACACGTCGCCATAGTTTGAGCTGACAATCTATGTGATTGAAAAGGGGGGGGGGAATGAAATGTTCAGCCACTGAGTATGGAGTGTCTTGTAAAGGCACTGGGACACATGTCGATTATAGACTTTTGTGTTGCTAGATCAAGAACATACAGCTGGCGCATCAGCGTAGGCTTTGACGGCATTAAAGCCCGTGCGGTGCGTGCGGAGCAAATCCAAGAGATGTTTGAAAGCAAAAGAACCGTCCATGGTCAGTGGAGGAAATGTTGGGCAGTGGTCAAAGCCAGCCAAGATACAAAGGTCCAGGAACTGATCATCGCTTAGTTGAAGGTCCTGTAAAAGAGCCTTTTTGGAAATGACAGAGAACGTGCCCTTCTCAAAGTCCACGCTGGTGATGACACGGTCGACGTCAAACATGAGCAACTCCGAGCTACCGCTGATAGCGTGCACGATCTGCTTGTGGCTCCGCTCGAGGTACACCAGCTAGCATTGCATGTTTGTAAGATGTTGTAAAAAAAATATTAGTCAGTCGGCCGTTAGCGTACTTTGCACATGGAAGGTCCTACTGTTTCATTTATGGTCTGACTCTCGTCAAATTGGTACCTGTGCCCAGGCGCCGTAGGGAGCCTTCATGTAGTTCATGCCATGTTCCTTGAGGATGCGAATGACGAGGTGAACAAGATCCGACTGGTGAACAAAGTTGGAAGAACTCCAAGACGACTGTGCCTGCTCTAATTTGCCGTTATGCACAGCATCCCAGGCAAAATTTCTCTTGGCAATCTTTCCACCTTCATTGACTGAGGGCTTATCCTTGCGCATCAGGTTTAAACCTGAAAACACAAAGACGGGATGAATGCCATGGGTCCTATCGCGAAAACAGAGGCGAGCTTGTAAGAAAAGATTCCTAGCCAAGACACGACTGAAAGCTGCACACTCCACATTTCCCAGAATACATACTTGAATCCCTCGAGCTCCTTTTCAACGGCCTTTCTCAGCTTTGGTGGGATGCCTCCAATGCCAGCAAGGTACTGCTCTGATGCTGCTGAAATGGAGACTTTCTTAACCCATGCATTGCCATCGATGCCCAGTCGGGTGTCCTTGAGCGTGCTCAGAGGATGCACCGCGATGAGATTGCGCTGGTTGGTGTAGTAGTCTAGTCCATTGTATCGTCCGTTGAGAGGAAAACAAAAGAGAACGAGAAGAAAGGAGCAAAAAACCAGACGTCGCGTAGTTGAGCAAACGTGAGCTATTGAGGTAATACTGCAACAGAGTGACGTCCATTCGACGCGATGGTGAACATGGATGCGTGTCCCATGGATAACCCATGCAGACTCTTTCTATTGAGGGTGCTTACAATCAAGATGGCGCACAGGCATTGGGTCTGTAAAAGCACACTGTTCCTGACACTAATGCCCGATGAGTGATGTAAGTGGTTTCGAGACCTGAGAGTGTTCTGGAGACGAGAAAAGGGAAGGGGGGTCGCAAAGCCACACCCTGATCTTCATTTGAATCGTATATAACGTATATCAATGATCTGGTTTAACTACATACTTTAAACCTCCTTATGTACTCCGTTCACAACCGGTTTGGCTTCCTGCAAGCTTCTAGGAGCACGCAGCTCGGTCAAGTAGATGTCATGATTAAAACGACGCAAATGCCACCAAAACTCGGTGCACGATCCACACCAGAATCCCCCAACTCGCCCGTGCGAATTTAAAAATTTAGGGCGTCGGCAATTAGTGAGAATGTGAGTCTCAAAGCGGCGGTCTATAAAGTCCATAAAGGCCTTTGCAGCGTCCTCTTTCACTTCAATCACACCCAGGTTGTTCTCCATCATGTACGAGAGTGCTTGGATCGAGTAGTTGACATGAGTCTCGACGATGCTAGTCAGACTGTTGTGTGCTAGTGTGTGAAAAAAGGAGAAGTGAAGTATCGCAGGCAGATGAGTCAGGCATGTTGACAAAAGCTACCGTTTGTATCGCAACAAAGGGGTGCAATAACAGGCCTTACCGATACCAGAATTTGGTCCCCAAATCAAAAAATGATTGGGCGATGCAGGAACAGTGATGCCATAATATGTCTTGGGATCTTCGCCCCAGCTCTTGGGCACATCAACGCCTCCCTTGCCAATCCAGCTTTCTGGTGGATAGTTTTCGACCCAGCCAAAGCCAGTGGCTAGAATGAGTACATCGAGTTCTTGCTTGGACCCGTCCTCGAGTTCGATAGTACGACCGTCGACTTTAACTATTTTTTCGGTACGAAGCTCCACGTTGGGTTTCTCCATGGTAGACAAAAAGTCATCCGACATAACGATACGGCGTGACCCAATCTCATAGTCTGGAGTGAGTTTCTTGCGCAACTCCTTGTCCCGGACTTGAACAAAGAGAAAGAGCCAAGCAGCGGCGTTCATGACCACCCTGTGGATAAACGAATACCAGGCGAGGCGGTAGTACAGTAGGATATTCGAGTCGGTCAAATAGAACCAGAGCATGGTGTAGAGCCAATGGAGGAACGGTATGTTGCGGAATATCCACTTGGTAGTCTCCGAGTAACGGTAGTTGAGCCAAGGTAGGACATACGGTACCGTTCTCGCATAGACAGTCAGATGCGACACCTGGTCGGCAATCTTGGGGATGATCTGGATACCACTTGCAGAGCATCCAACGATTCCAACGCGCTTGCCCTTCAAGTCTGCTGTGGTGTTCCACTGTGCAGAGTGCCACATCTCACCCTTAAAATCGCGAAATTCTTCGGGGATCGATGGCACACGAAGGAGGCCAACACAGCTGTAGACGATTTCAGCCACATAGTCACCCTCATCGCCAGTGGCCTCGTTGCGCCAACGTAGCACCCACTTTTGGCGATTTTCTTCCCATCGCATGTTGACCACACGCGTACGGAACCGTATTTTATCATAAAGATTATACGTCCTAGCTGTCGCTTTGAAATAGTCTAGTATCTCGGGCTGCGGAGCATAAGGGCGGCTCCACTCAGGGTTTGGAGCAAACGAATAGCTATAAATGTGCGACGTTTCTAAGTTTTTTACAGAAAGTTGTTAGAATCCCGTGAGAGCTACTGTGAGAGAATTCTACCTGCTCGACATAGTCTTCTCAATTTCTTACCATCGCACGATGCTCCAGGGTAGATGTTTGCATGCCATGTACCCCCAACCTCAGAGTCAAGGTCGAATATTGTGTAAGAGGTAATGTGTAGAAGTCGCTGAAGTTGGATAGCAACACACAGACCCGACATTCTGGATAAGTCACCAACCATGAAAATAAAAAGTCAAAGCGTAAAGATATAGTTTAGCGTTCTGGCATTGTATGTTTGAAACGTTGTTTGGCGTGGGAAGATGCTTCTCACTTGAGTTTCCTCACCCTGCACCTATGATAGCGATGGTTGGTGTCGAACCATCACTGTACGTTGTGGCTAGCTTTTTCATTGATTTTCTTTCGAACAAGTGGAATGCTGAATGAGTGAATGGACAATTGAATGAAAATGACAATGAATGTGGGAAGAAGCAAGGTTGAGTCCAAGCGAAAAAAAAAGAGGAAGGACCTTCAGGGAACCCTTCCATCCTATTGACACATGTCACCTATCCCGCGAATTTGCACCCAGTAAGATTGATAGGATACATGCTTGGTGACACTAAACTGCGTCGTGAACAGTGAGAAAAAAAAACTAGCGTACGGCAGTGTTCTGGCAAGTGTGTCAACAAAAGAACATAGCCCATTCACTCAGCAGTTTGAAGAGAAAGTAATGGATTAAAAGCTTGCGTGACATTGGTGAAATAATAAAGAAAATAACAACTACCCTAACAAGAGTTACTAAAGTCATCAAACTAAGCACTCTTCTCCTCGGCGTTCAGATCATCAATCACCTCCTTGAGAACATTGCCAAGGCGGACAAAGTCGCTCATCTCCAGATAGATCTGAGCCGAAACACGGCACCAGAAAGCTCCATTGTGCTTGAAGCACGGGACAAATGCATTGTACTTGTCTTGCATGAGTTCAATCAGGTACTGTGGAGTCTCGATCTTGGGGTGCTCCAGATTGTTGATGGGTAAGCGAACGTTCACCATGTTGCCGACCTGATGGTCGTCATCAGGGGTCATCACATTGGTACCAAGAATCTCTGCAATCTTCTTGCCGCCCTCGACAGCCAGGGTATGAGTATAGTGGATGATCGCGTCCTCTCCGTATTGCTTACGGAAATCAATTGCGGCTGCAACCGATAACAGAGAGGAGTAGTCCTGTGTGCCGTTCCAGGCAAACTCGTTCTCAAAGCCCGTGTTGTAGTCGCCTGTGATGGCCAATGGGTGGATAAGATGCTGGTGATGCTTGGGCACATACAGTACTGCCGAGCCTCGGACACTGAAGAGCCACTTGTGGCAGCTAAAAACGATGATTCAAAAAGTACCGAGTTGGTCAGTAAGGTGACGCGAATCAGTCTAAAAGAATCATGTACTAGATAGGAAATAAAACGGGCAGGCATGGGCTCAGCCCGCTCCCATGGGGAACTATGGACTGAAAAGCCAAAAAGTCATAGTTTTCTATGCATATCATAGGATCGGAAATTCAAAGAACCTTACTTTGTGATGAAAAAGTCGGGGTTAAGCCAGGTCAAGTCCACGGGCACTTGTCCGATTGCATGTGCGCCATCGACAAACACGAGGATTCCATACGACCGAAGCAGGTCTGTGAGTGCTTTGACTGGGTGGACAATCGCGGGGACCGATGAGATCCAGTCAACCATTGCCAAGCGGATTCGGGTGCCATCCTTCTTGGCCTGGTGCTCTAGAATGGCTTGCTCGACACGGTTCACAATCTCGTGATCCTTGAGAGGGAAGTTGATGGGAACATTGATGATGCCAACGTCTTTCTTGGTGTCAGCAATGTAATTAATTGTACGATCGACCGAGACATAGCTCGTGGTCAACTGCAAAATATAGTCGCCAGGCTCGAAGTTCAAGCTGCGGAGGATGGTGTTGACGCCAACCGTCGTGTTGGTCACCATGACAAGCTCATCCTTGTCGCAGTTCATAAATTCACCCAGGCGGCCACGGATCATCTCCAAAGCAGGCTTGAGTTCACGGCGCATCCAGCGATCTACCCAAAAAGAAAGACAATGGTTTATGGTGTTTCAGCGAGTTGCTTCCATCCCTTCTTTGGTTTGTTTCAGCCACGAAGCAACCTCAAAAACGCTGCAGGAAGAGAGAAATCAAACATACCTGGGTCTTGCTCAGCCCTCAAGTGCCATTTCTGCATGCTCTCTTCGACAACCTTGGGGAATGTGCCTGGAAAGTCATGAAAGGAGGGTGTCTTTTTAGTGTGATCATCCAAGTTTTGCCTCGATTCCCATGGTTCGCAGAGGGTTTAGTTCCATTGTGGTAGAGAAAAAAGGGGCCAAATTTCATTGTCCCCACAAAAAAAAGTTATTTGGCGCTGGTCACGCAATCGACATATCTGTTCTTCGTACCAAAGCTTCCGTGGTTGAACTGAGTAAATCCTTCTGGGAAGAGAAAATTTTTGCGTTGAACGTGGCCAAAGGGGCCAGGATTGGAAGGCGTTGGCAGGTCGGGGTGGGTCATTGGTAATGGAGTGTCACAAGATGCAATCTGAGGGGTCTAATGTTGGAGATGAATGGCAGATTCAAGACAAGTGCAAACCAGCACTGGAAAAAAAAGGCAAAAAGAGGTGGACAAGAGAGAACAGCCGTGAATGAAGACAGTGGGACAATAGCGTCGGCTACCTTTTTATTTCTTTTCTGCCGAATCGCCTGGGTGCTTGCACCTTGTTTAGCTTGTTTGGGAGCGCAGCTCTTTCATGCCCTATTTGTTATTGAGTCTTCGCTTCGATTGCCTTGTCCTCACCCCTAATGCGCGCAGCACCAAACTTCCTGGCAGCGTGCGAAGATTTCTAAGCATCTGCAAATCACATTAGACGAGGATGAAAACCAATCCTTTCTATCATACAGAGCACCTCTCCTGTAGTTATTGCTCTCATGCTATCTGTTGCCTCTCTTTTTCTCCGCAACTGCTGGCTCTCTTTTGTGTATCCATCGAGTCACACCATTGTCAGCGCACCCAGGAGCGAGCCAGGATATCATTGTTAATCACCTATTGTCAAACAAATGCCAGCGGAGGTGGAATGGAAGAACCCTTCATATTGGTTCCTTCAAATTTTTATATTCACCATTTATCCTCAATTTCAAGGCTATATTCGCGCACATGTTTCTGAATCACAACTTTGTGCCGTCCTGTGTGGCCAATAGTCTCATGCCTTGGGCCATTTTGAGCATCCTTCTGGGGTGGCTGGCTAGCCGGGTCCAACGTCGTTGCCGGCTTCTCACCACCTGAATGGGTTGTAACACGAACCCTGGCCTCGGTCATACTCGTCATTTCTGGCACCGCCACAGTCACTCGCTTGCCCTTCTTTTTGGATTCATCCTGTTGTAATAGATGAGGTGCACAACAGAGTATGCCCACACAGTTGCGCCATCGTTGTTTCAATGGCACTGATGGAGGTGCCGGTTTGGGTGGCAGTGGAGGCGGTGTCGAATTATCATTGTCCGCAGCAGTTGAAGAAGCAGCAATCTTCGCCGAAATCTTGATGTCCTGTTGTGAAGTAGAGGCCAGAACTGTTGCATTGGCTGTTAGGGCAGTAGTAGAGGTGGATGCAGGTGTTGTTGTTGTTGTCTTCTTTTGGAAAAGTCCACAGATCCGGCGTTCTTTTTGCTTGGTGGTGTCGCCGTCACCATTGGCTTCTGTGTCATCCACATCCTTTTTGGGCAGAGGGCTGGACAAACGGAATCCACAAAATTTGCGCTTCTTTTCCCCAGGCAGCGGCGGGAGTGGGCGTGCGCCTTGACCAAACCACCATCCGCCTACTGGCTCTTCATGATGATTAAGCTCCCAAATAACGCCGATGATTGCCAAGACTGGCACGAATGCGATCATGACCCACGTTCCTGGTACAGGGTGGAAGCGGTCTGTCGACTGTGAGAGGATGACGTGCATCGTTGATCGGAAACCAGTCTGCACAAACATATCCAAGCCAAAGAATACGCAATACGATCCACCAATAGATGTTGCCAAAATAACTGCCTGCCTCTCGTATTTTCGCGTCAGAATGCCTCCTGCCACGACTACTATCGCGAGGATGGTGTAGCGGGCAATGTAGTTGGAGAGATTTGCTGCTGTGAAAATGACAGCAACCACAACGAATCTAGTGGAGATAAAATAATCGAGATAGTCCTGAATTTTAGAAACCGGGATTCTCAGTTGGTTCGTCGTCTCATTCACACCTCTCTCGCTCGCTCTCACGCAGTCTTTACTTACGCAGCATAGGCACCCGTCAGAACAATACCAACATGCCATAAGAAGAAAGACACAATCGCTCCCACGATGCCAACGGCAATCCAGATGCCAAAATATAGCCCAGACGATTGATATTTTCCGCTATTGATGTCAATAATGAGCATAATCATCACAGCCGTGCTTGCTAAAAGTAATGCAATAAAAAGGAGAGTACCAAGAGTTTTTTTTAGTGGACGCTATTACATGTCGAGTACCACCAATTTGAGAGAAAACAACACCAAAACCGTACTTACACCAGACAAGGAATCCTCCAAGCAGCATGGTGAATCGAATGTACTTGTATCCATGGAAGACTTCAACAAAGCCAAAGAAAATAAACAAGACACCATAGAGACAGCTTTCCCAGGTGAAGGGCCCTGGTGCTATATCAGAGCAGAATACCAAAGAACTATAAGGATCAGCAAAAATATTAAGTGCATGTATGTATCCAGGATTCATGACAGTCATGGTCAGAGTGCGCAAGCCAGCTGAACAAAACATGCTAAACAACAGTATGTTTGGGCCATACACAAGTAGTCAGGTGTGCTAAAAGGGTCATCTAACCCAGAAGTGTTGTTGGATTTTGGATTGTCATCGTCGCTAGACTGTGGGAGAGGCGCCGCATATACGGTGGAAACCAAATATACAGCAAGAACCAGCTGGCTTAGAAAAAGCACGGCTGTCGATTTAAAAGTCATTATTGCACGATTTGCTGAATTGAAAATTGAGGGGTTGGTCCAGGTTGATTAAGGATGTGGAAAGGATGTTTGTGATAGGACAGCATGTACAAAAGTGAAGTGAAGGGTCGTAAAGAGAAGTAAGCAGCAGACGGAGGAGGAGGAGGAGGAGGAAAGATGATGTGAAGGTTGTTCTGCTGCAATACTGAAATTCCTGTGCGTGAAACAGGAAATGTGTGAAATGAACAAGAGTGGGAGTGAAAGTCCTCCGGAGAAAAAGAGGGAAAGAAAAAAGAAAGAGGAGTAATGCAGAGGCTGGAGGAGTGGGTGCAGTTATAACGGGGTCTTGAGAAGAGAGCCTGAGGGCTGTTTGGATCCTCCAAGTATAAAGGAGAGTGATCATCCGACACTTCACTGTCAACGTGCCTTTGGCCAAAGTCAACGATGGAACAACACATCCAGAAAGTATTGGATTAAAAAGGGGGAGTGTTTGTGTAGACACTCCTTTTTTCGCGTCGTCCCTGAACGCAGTTGAACAGGTGAACAGTACGATGACATCTCGCCATTATTTGTCTCGAGTGTAGCTACCCCTATTTTTTCGGAATATCATTTTTCTCGCCGCCTGCTCAGGATCTTGGAACTGAAGCTGCGAATAGGAAAAAAAAATTAACGCCTTGCAAGGCATGCAGCACAGTCAATGGTCCACTCATGTGAATCGATATTTAGTTTGGCTCAGTTATGGGTCCCTCTCTTTTCCATTCTTGGCTATAGCCGACAGAGATAAGTCGTCTCTAACGGGAGAATGCAGCTGCGGCTCCTCCACGTCATATTGTTATTGACATAACGGTTCTAGGACCTAATAAGTAATTGTCTGGTGCCTGCTAAGATGGTGCTCTGCTTTATCTCTGACGTGGCTGAGTCAGTACATGGATCAGTCACTAGTCTGTCAAAACCATTTAAATACAGTGCTCATTCACACTCTTACACAAACAAACAGCAGTTCAAGACAAAAACAGATCTTTATCTCTCTTTCACTCTTTCTCTCTCAATCATACTACTCGCAAGTATAATTACCATGGCCACTACTACTGATGCTTCGTCTAACCAAGACTACTGGTCATCCCAAAAGTATGTTACGAACGCTTCATTCGTACCTGCACTGGGTGCACCTGTCTTGGAGCTTCTGAACCCTCAGCCGCACGAACGGATCCTTGACCTCGGCGCTGGCGATGGTGTGCTTACTGTCAAAATCCAAGAACGATGCCAACACGTCGTCGCCACTGATGCCAGTGCCGACATGATCGAAGCTGCCAAGCGCAACGGCTGCAAGGATGCGCGCGTTGTTGATGGTCATGACCTAGGTGATCATCCCGAGTTGGCTAACGGCCAGTTTGATGCAGTCTTTTCAAATGCAGGTACGCGACAATATATCGCTTCATTCGTATGCTTTCTCTTTTTACTCTCTCTCCCCCTCTTTTGAACTTTTACTCAAACAATGCTGTTACTTGTTGTTTTTGGATTTACGCTACTTCTCTAGCGCTTCACTGGATGAAGAAGGATCCTTCCAAGGTTGTCGAGGGTGTAGCCAAGTGTCTCAAGCCTGGAGGACGGTTCGTTGCTGAGTGTGGTGGATTCCTCAACTGTTCCACCGTCCGCATTGGTTTGCATTCGGCCCTCAGACGACGTGGCGTGGATCCTCAGCAGGTGGACCCGTGGTTCTTCCCTGCACCCGAGACGTACAAGGCCCTCTTGGAAAAGCATGGATTTGTGGTCAAATCGATCCAGCTGATCCCTCGTCCAACTCAGCTCAACACGGACGTCGCAGGATGGATCGACACGTTTGGGTTTACGTTCCTCGAACCACTGAGTGAGGAGGATCGCAAGCGAGTACCTCATGAGGTGCAGGAGGAGCTACGTGTATCGTGCCAACGCGAGGATGGAGTATGGTTTTTGGATTACGTTCGTCTTAGATTTGAGTGCATTTTGCCTTAGATTAGTTGTTAGCCAATAGAATTGGAGCTCGTCATAAAAATGCTCCTGGCACTCTCCAGGAACAGCGCAATCTTCATCCTCGCATCTCTTCACTTTTTCACTCACTCACTTTTTTTCTCATTCATTTGTCATCCTCAAGACATTTACGACCAACATCACCAAAAGGCAGAAAAGACTGAGAAACGAGCAGTAGAAAAAGTTAGCATTCACACATATATACTCTCGCTATGGCTTCTATTGTTCTCGCAATCGTTTACATCGGTGGATGGATTCTCTCCATGAGAATCTTTGGCTACTTCTGGAAGCGAAGAAAGCTTGGTACGGAAAAGCATGCTTGATAATGCGATGGTGCCCAGTCAGGAGAAGACTAAGGCTTTTTTTCATCATTGCTGACAATGCGTTCCATTTGTTCTTTTTCCATTCGTTTTTCTCCCCTACTATATGTACTCTATTCTGGGAAAAAATACAACAACGCCTGATCGTTCTCCAGCTATCAACTTTGCCGAGCCTTGGTTCCCTGAACATGTCGCTCGCAATCAGTATATTGCACTGCTGCAACAGACAGAGCCTGAAGCCTCGGAAATGCAGCTAAAGGCTGCGCTGTTGCGTCGTGCCATGGAGGACGTTAATCGTGTGTTGTCGATGCGCGAGGACAAGCAGGTCCTGGCCAGTCTGGTGAAGCAGGGTACCCTGGGCGAAGATATCTGGACTCAATTCACCCTTGCAGAGAAAGAACTTGAGGCTGAAGTGATGGAAGTCATGGCCGAGGCTAACACATTCAAGGAGGGATGGGGTCAAACAATTCTTCAGACTGCCAGTGAGATGGTAATAGCATGCAAACTATCTTTTTTTCACGCTGATCTGTCATGAAAGAGTGAGCCAGACGTTTGTGCTAAAGGAGCGATTACTAATCCTTGTCTATTTCAAAATATGGGGAATGCTTGGAATTTTATTTCGTAGGTGATGCATGAGAAGACAAAGCAGCTGCAGAATGAAATGAAGGCGCAACGAGAGGAGGAGGCCCGCAAGCAAGCACACAAGGAAAAGAACACAGCCAAGAAGGCAGCTGACAAAGCGCAGAAGGATGAAGAAAAGACAAAGGCCACCGCAGCTTCCACGAGTGGCAAGAAGTAAATCAGCAATGCCAATTTGCTTCGTCCTCGACATCAAATATTCCAGTCATAACATCTTTTGTCATCATATATGTTCCTCTTTCATTTTGTTTTTGATAAATGATTTCCTCTCGGTTACAAATGTGAAGCATGGATGGAGAGATGGGCGGAATGAAGGAATGTACAAAGCTCTATGCAATTTTACACGAAGACAAAGTCATTTCTTGAACGAATCAAGGAGATCGTTGATCTCATCGGCATACTTCAAGATTTCCCGGAACTGATCGATGGTGAGCGAGATGCCCTTCTTGCCAGGCTTGAAGGTGTTGTCCTTGTCCTTCCAGTATTCGCGAATATCAATCAATGGATTGTTTTTCCACACACGCACCGTGATGCGCTTCTTGGGTCCGAGCTAATTATGACGCATAAAAACAATCAAAAGAAGCGATTACGACGATGACCTGGTGGGATTCAATCCTACGCTACGAACACACAAAATAGCGGCAAATGTGGTATGCAGCTGCCTACCTCAAAGTATGTATCTCCTTCGTCATTGATCCGACCAGCGGAAGACTAAGATGAAAATGATAAAAAAATAATGAGGAAATATATTGTAGCACAGGTCAAGAACGCCACCATTTTTATAGCAAGTTTAAAACGGTTCTTCTTACCTTTGACCGCTTGGAGGCCTGCTTTGAGGATCCAGGGCGAGTTGAAGGTTCGGAGCCCAAATGAGTATTGTCCTCACCTTCACTGTCTTCATGCTCGATGGCGACTTCTTTTGGTTCCCGTTTGACCTGTCAATAAGTGACAAGTGAAATACATGCAGTTGCAAACAAAAAGTTAGTCCAGCATGCCTAAATGTAAGGCCTTTGTCCATACACAATGAGCAAAACACGACATACAGGAAAGTCGTCCTCAAAGTCGATTTCCTCTCGCTGCCTCTTTGACATTGTAATGCAGTGCGATGCGTTGGAAGAGGAGGGAAACTGAGAAGCTGGGAAACGAAATGCCACGCTGTTTTTGACACATGTACTTTCCAGCCACCAAAATTTGAATAAAGGAGCCAGTTATCTTGTTTGTTTCTCCATGTCTTTGGCCACCGAGACTTACATGCAGCATCGACAGTAGCCTTTGACAAAAAAGAAAGACGCGGGAACAAGGACACGGCTCGACCAAAAGGAATTGTTTCTTTCACTTTCATTTTTGCATTAGCCTTTTAAGAGCCTGCGCCATCACACCATCATGCCAGCTGCACCACGTTCACTAATGCCTCCACCCCCGTCAGCAACTGCGTACGCCGGTGGTCAGGCGGTTCCGTCGTCCTCAAATTCAGACTCACAGCATTCACTCAGGCAGCTCGTGCGAACACAGATCACAGAATATTCGCGTCTTGTCCGATCTCTTTTTAGCTCTCTCGAGATCGTAGCAGATGGCCGACCCGTTGTTCACTCGCCTGCAGATCTTGTTAAACAAATTGTCAATTTGGACGCGACATTGATGGGTGCAGTTGAGAAGAGTGCGTATTTCTTTTGCATGTCCTTGAAGTTGTGTTTTTTTTCTTTCACCTACGCCTTTTACTGTGGGAATGTTGAGTGATATACAACACGTTTTATCTAATGTATATCATGTCTCTGTCTGGCTTTTTTTCATAAACTAGTCGAAGCGCATCAACAACGACAACGGAAAATCTTAGAAGTCCAGCAGGAGATTGAGAAGCAGAATGTAGCTATCATGCAAGTCATTCGGACACTACAGGGAGCAAAAGATACACTAGAGGCCAGCCTAGAAGGCCTAGAAGAGAAGAAGGCTGCCGTCAGAGAGGCCCGTGAAGGTACGCCGGATGGTGTCAAACATTGGATTTCAAAGTGGGACTATATGATAGCATAGGCATATTTAGGAACTGACATTTCCCTATTTTCTTTATTGTTTTTCTCTATTAATGCTTACTTTTATCTGGACATCTTAGCTGAAATTTCCGTCAACGATATCATTGCATATGCAAGTCGCTTAAGCAACTATACCTCAGCACCACCCAACTTTGACCCGGCCAACACAACGCAACAATTCGAACCACCATATCCACGGGAGATTATCATGCGTGCAGGTTTACTCAATCAGCAACACATTCCTGCTGCACAGTTGATCCGTCTGGATAGCGATATCGGACCTGCACCAGCAGGTGCAGCTGGAGCACCTAGGCAAACCAATGGCCACAATGGCTTGCTGGATCATGGTGTCGAAGAATTCGAAGAGTCTGATGAATCCGAGCCGGAAGAGACATCGCTCTTTGGCAAGATGCACCCTAGTACAGGGGCAAAGCATGACCAAGAAGAACCAGAGGAGCATGACGGTGGTGGCATGTTTGATCTTGACCTTAATCCAGATCTGTAACATTACATTATATTATATAAATACTATTTCCCTTTTTGCAAAAAAAATGGTGTGGAGAGACAAAGAGAAACAAGGGATGATCCAGGAGATGATGCTCAAGGGGGGTCCCAAAGCTACTGTTTTGTGTGTGTGTATTCACCTGGTCTCCTGTCAATAATCGCGACATGCAGCTACATGTCGAATGATCATTATTCTCCATTTCATTCGTGCCTAGGACAAATCATGAACGGCATCAACACTTTAAACCAGTCAGGCGTTTGGCGGCTATATGAAGGGCCATCACCCTCAGCAAGACCTAGAGACAAGGAAAAATCACCTCACACAGTGACACCTGCAACTGGGAACGGGCCTCCAGAGCCATTACCAACGTCGTCAAGTCATAGGAGTCTCGAGCGGGCGTTTGCTCAAAAGTTTGCCACGCTTGGGATGGGGAAGCGTCCCACGTGGCGGGCCAAGTTTGACAAGTTTAGGCTTCTTCAAGGTCTGTGCAACCCCAAAAACGAATCCATGCTTTTGGTACCAATACAAGAAAAGTCCTCTTTCTACTTAGCGCAAGAGTTTATCTTTTTGCCACTATTATTTTTTTTCTCTGTCTGACATAGGACCAAGAGCTATCTTTCTCTTCTTCTGGATCTCATTTCAGACCCTCATATTCGCCTTCAGCTACCTTATTTACCAAAGGTCGCACCGATACAGTCATGCGCGAAGTATCCTTGGCCACGCTCTCGGTTTATCGCGCGGTGCTGCAGCTGTACTCAATGTCGACTGTGGCTTGATCCTATTCTCAGTGTGCCGCAATCTCATTTCGGTGTTGCGCTCAACGTTTCTCAACAACATTGTTCCATTTGACAAGAATATCCACTTTCACAAGACCATTGCCTGGTCGATAGTTGTCTTTTCGGTGATCCACACAGTTGCTCATTATACCAATTATTACCACCTCGAGCAAGCAAACGAGTCTGGAGGCAAGACTGCTCAGCAGATGGCCATCCTGACGTGGACGGGCTTCACAGGACACGTGCTTGTCCTGATTCTCTTTCTTATGATTTCATCTTCGGTGGAGCGTGTTCGGCGTAAAGGGTTCGAGACATTCTGGTATGCCCACCACCTCTTTATCCTATTCTTCATCACGCTCATGGCCCACGGCGCGTTCTGTTTCATCCGTGCAGACGAACCGCCGTACTGTAAAGCATCATCGTACAAATTTGTCTCCGTGTCCCTCTTTCTCTATATCGTTGAGCGTGTGTTACGCGAGATTCGTGCTCGCAAAACGACAAATATCCATAAGATTGTACTGCATCCATCCAAAGTGGTTGAGGTTCAGATGCAAAAGGATGGTTTTAAGTGTAAGGCTGGGCAGTACGTGTTTTTGAATTGCCCGGATATTTCGGCTTTTGAATGGCATCCTTTCACCATTACATCGGCGCCAGAAGAGGATTATGTCAGCGTGCACATTCGTATTGTAGGTGACTGGACTACTGCCTTCACTCGTTTACTCGGGTGCTCCTTTGATGACGAACGGCAATATTGGATCGAAGAACTGCTCAACAAATCTACCGAGACCATACCTGGAACCTCGACCGCGGGCTTCAGCACGAGCGCAAGTGTTGATATAAGCGAGGGCAACATGAGGTGGCATGGTCAAAGAGGCAACGGAGGACACGCAGGTAAATCACACACACTCTCTGCCCCCCGTGCAGAGCTAACACCAGTCCCTCTCTTTCTATCTTTTTCTCTCTCTCTCTCTCTCTCTTTTTGCTATTCTCTTTCTCTCTTTCTTTCTTTCCCCTTCAGACAAAGAAAACAGAAAGAATGAGCAAATGTTGCTTACGCTAGAATTGTATCATACTGATATTGATAAGGATCAAGCATCAGTGTTCAGCCTCCGCGGCGGGACACAATCGCTCTGCCTCGAGTTCTCCTGGATGGACCATATGGCTCTCCGAGTGAAGACGCCTTCAACTATGAGATTGCGGTTCTTGTTGGAGCAGGCATAGGTGTAACACCTTTTGCAAGTGTCCTCAAACACATTTGGTACAGCGTTGTCCAGCCCACCAAGATTATCGCTCTGCGTAAAGTGTATTTCTTTTGGGTGTGTCGCGATAGAGATGTAAGGTCTCAGTTACTTTTTTTAATGTGGTTGACATGCAACATATTATACGGGCTTCCTTACTTCGAGGTGACTGAAATAGACATACTACTACCAAAATAACAAAAATAGGCGTTTGAATGGTTCCAGGATTTGTTAATCGCCCTGGAGGAGCAAAATCTGAGTGAGTTCCTTGAGATTCGGTCATACTTGACGGGTGAGCTGGACGAAGACGAGCTCAATACTATCGTCATGGAAGCCAAATCAGCTGTTTCGCGTCAAAAGTCACTCAACAGGAGAGTTTCGAGAGTGGTTAGAAGGCCATCCTCTAATAGTCGGTACACAGCAGGTATCAACATGTTTTCTCAAGCTATTTCTTCCATTGAGAAAGAGCGCATTGTTCGACGCAGGAGACATGTATACCAATGATACCATGATTCTCACTTTATTTGCTTTTGTGTTCCTGCACAATGCATCTAATAGACGAAGCGGTACGGGCAGAGGATCACCCAACTGGGACGTCTGAAGTTTTCGACGAAGGTGTCAAGTCGACGGAGAGTGATAGTGAAGGAGAGGACGGGGATATGGGTGACACTGAAGAAGAGGACGAAGATCGTGACGCCATTACAGGCCTTCGCTCTCCAACCTACTACGGTCGACCCAATTTTGACAAGATCTTTAATGAGCTCTCAGCTGCACATCCTCCCGAGCATGGCCGAGTTGGAGTTTTCTTCTGTGGGCCAAAGCGCATGGGGGAAACATTACATCGTTGTGCCAGGAAGTACAACTTTGAATTTCACAAGGGTAAGGAGTCAACGGGAAGAAGGACACGCATGTAAACAGATCCACGGAACCATTTACTCTTTTTCGAGAGAGAGAGAGAAAGAAAGGGGTGTGTGATGAAATTGTTATCCATTCTCAGTACTGTGCGTGCGTGATACCTAATTGTGGGTTGTGTGTCCGATCTCTTTTCATGATGTATATAGAAAATTTTTGATCAGCACCATCAGCCTCCAGCACCAAAGCTCCAAATATTGCATAATCGAACCATCGTCCGTACTAAATGTGGTATTGCCATTCTATAGACACTCGACTTCTGCGACTGTTTGTGGTGACAAAGACCATGCTGGCGAGGCGTAGCGATAAATGAATCATTCTTAATTTCTATAAAATCACAGGAGAAGGACAAAGACGAAAAGAGTCAGACACCAAAGTGGATGGAGAAAACGAGCAAGAGAGCAAGAATGGGAACAAAAAAAAAGGGGGAACCATCTTTTTTTTTAGCAGCACGTCGCTTGCTGCCATGCGACCGTTTTTTTTTCTTTTTCTGCTGGAGACGGAACCACGCGCCTCGCAGAAAGGGAGCAAGGATGCTTTTTTTTTGTTCACATCCACTCGCTGACTATCATGTCGACGCATGCCCTCATTCCCCCACCCCTTCTTTCCTCTGGTTCAACTTGCTGCCTTCCTTTCGCACCCCTCGTTTTTGCCCCCTTGATAGCCGTATGTCGCGTTTTGCTTACCCCCCATCCGTCCCCTCATTGTCCTCCCTGACCCTCCTACACAAAACAAGAGAGAGAAAAAGACACGCAGATGGGAGAGAGCGGCTTCTTTTTATTTTTCCCCCCCTTCTTCCCGCTCTATAGAGCAAGAGCGACATGAGAAAAGAAAGAAAAAAAACAATGAGGCCTATCCGGCAGCGCCCCCTGCCTGGGTTAGTGTAGGCGTTGGAGAGAAGAAACGGCTGGCTTGTGAACGAGAAGCAGAGCACGACGTATTGCGTTGATGGGTGCATGCTGCCGTTCTATGTATCTTAAATTGTCTGTCTTTGTGTCGGGTTTAGGTGTGGTGGATGAGTTGGAGGCAGGCTCTTGGCCATGGTGTAAATGTGCTCTCGTCTCTTTCACACTGTCTCCGCTCTGTAGGACATTGGGTGGTGCACTAACAGAAAATATCCGGTAATGAAGGTTCACCTATTCCTCACTTCCTCAAAGCTCTATCTGGAGGTAACCCCGTCTGTCTGCTCACTCTTTCTTTTCATTCTCACTTGTGTCCTCGTTCTCTCGATTCTCACATCCTCGTTTCTTGTCTTCTTCTTTTTTCTTCCTCTTTACTTTGCTTTCAGTCCTGCCTTCCAGCAAAGCCAGTGCCGGTCAGCTAGCCATTGTTCATTCTTGTCCTTTGCTCATTTCCCTGTCATTGGTCATTCCCACCCTGCCCGTTGACCGTTGTCACTCATTTGTCAGTACCAATATATTACACACTCTAAATTTTCTCCTCCGCCCCTCTTCAGCAAATTTACCCCCCTCCCTCTTACCCACCACTTCATATTACTCCCACTCCCTACAAGACAAGGACGACACACAAATAAAGTACAGAGAGAGCACATAAAGCGAGTGTGTCGCCTTGCATCGGGGCACCCTGAAATCCACTGACTAGCCAAACGCATGTCAACCTTGCCAATGGGTTCATCCCATCGCATGTCCATGGCATCCCCACAGTGCCCTGTCACAACTATCGAGCTGACTTTTCAGAGGGTGGCCCTTCCTCCTGGTTCACCAGTAACCAACCGCCGCTTTCGAAGTCACTCGTCCGCTGCTGCCACCGATCCCCAATGGATGCCCCCCTTGACCTCGTCCCAGTACCAGCACCTGGTACCAAGCCTTGTGCCGGCGCTAGGGCCAGCAGAAGCTGCAGGAGGTACACCGACGGCGGTATCAAGGTCCGGAACGATCCCTGTTCTGGGCATTGCTGCACAATCCAACAGAGAATTGTCTCTCCTGGAACGGCAGCAGCAGCAGCAGCATCCAAGAACGGGAGTCGCACCTGTGCCCGACTTATCGATGACTTACAATGCAATCTGTACTCCCTCTTCATCTCCAGACACAATGACCACACCTTCTCGTTCATCGATAACCACGGATTGCCAGAGCTTCCTGTCACAGGGCTGCTCTAACTCCTTTGCGAATGGTCATGGGTTTGACCAGCAGAAGCAACAGCACCAGCCCAAAGAGCAGCAGGAACAGCAGCAGCAGCAGCAGCAGCCAAACCGACACCACTCAGTACCACAGCAGCTTCAATTTCAGTCCTCTGTTGCGACAAATCTGTCAACACCCATCGCTTGTGTAGCATCATCCCCTGCCTCAACCACTTTGCCAATAGCATCGACACCTCCCCCTCCAACCCCCAGTGGTGGAGGTGGTGGACCTTCCACACCATCTGTGATGGCCCCCCGGTCGATGAGCGAGTTTGATAATATCAAGGATCTTGGTAATGGGTCTTTTGGCTCAGTGTTTGAAGCACGACACAAAAGCACCGGTGAACTGGTAAGGTTCAAACTTGTCGCCTGTGTACATCATTTCCACACTTTGCTCAATCCACCCACCCACCCTCATAATCCCCGTTTGTCACAAAAAAGTTTAATTGGAGGGGTTGTTTTGGTGGAGTTTTGACCCCACACATGAAAGACTCAGAAACACTATTGGAGGGGATTGACTCTTATTCATCAGTTGGCGCCAAAACCCTCTCTCTTTCCCGCCCAGCCAGCAGACTTTTTTTATTTCCGTGCGCGTGTGTCCCCCAGTGCACAACGCGCAGGGCACATGCACAACATTTATCCCCTCCCCCCCACTTCATCCCCTATGACAGCAGCACAGGTCATGCCCTTGTTACATGTATATGTTTGTTCAATTCTTTAACTGGAATGAATAATGCAAGCAAAAGGCAGAATAGCTGCATGCCCAATCCCCCTCGTCCTCATTCTGCAGCAGTTCTGATGGCTGTTGGATGGCCCGTGCCGTTTGTCGTTCATTGTTCTCAACTTTTAGCTACCAAAATGGATCGTTACTAATCGGTCTCATACGTTCATTTCTTGGTTCCAAACGGAATAGGTCGCTATCAAGAAGATGAAGAAACGTTTCAGCTCTCAGAGTGAATGTCGATCTCTACGTGAGGTTAAGGTAAGGTCTTTTTTTACTACGTCCTCTCTAATGACATTTCTCACTGTTTTGCGCTGAGGATGTCTTGTACCAACTAAAAAAAGATTTACGCTTTGCTTTGAACACCGTATACAGGCACTTGAGCAGTTGCGGTCAGGACCAAATATCGTACGAATGTACAACTTCTTCCTAGAGAAGAAGGAGCTCTACATGGTTTTTGAACTAATGGAGGGCAATCTGTATCAAATGATGAAGGATCGGCGTGGCCGCTTTTTGGAGGAGTCTACCATTCGGTCACTTGTGTAAGTCATTGATGGACTTTGATAAATCGGGTTTTCAATATCGGCATGATGATTATATGCTCATGTCATAACCAGACGAGTGGAGTCAGAGTAACACAGTGCTCCCCTCATGTCTCTATATTCCTACAAGAGAAGAATATCTCACTTATTCTCTGCTGTCCTTGTCATTTTCTCTCTCTCATTACGCGTCTCATAGTTTGCAAGTGCTCCGCGGTGTACAGCATATGCATTCCAAAGGTATTATTCACAGAGATCTCAAACCTGAAAATCTACTCATCTCGGGAAATACAGTCAAGATTGCTGATCTTGGTTTGGCACGGGAAGTCAAGAGCAGACCACCTTACACAACCTATGTTAGCACACGATGGTATGTAACTTCCTATCCTCTCTATGAATTTCACCCTTTTCAGACATGATGAAAGATTCATGCCTTTAATTAATATTTTTCTCCACAATTACTTATCACATAGGTACCGAGCACCTGAAGTTTTATTGCGTTCGTCTCAGTATACTGGAGCGATAGACTTGTGGGGGGTAGCTACGATTGCTGCTGAGCTATTTATGCTCAAACCTCTTTTTCCAGGAAACAGTGAGCTGGATCAGCTGCATCGGATATGTGAAGTGCTTGGACATCCAGCACAACCCACTCAAGAGTTCCGTCCATTCGACAACACCATTGTCAACACCACTCCTGGCATTGGTGGAGAATGGAAGGATGGACTTCGGTTAGCTTCTCGCCTTGGGGTCGAGTTTCCAGTGGTATGAATGATGATTTCCCAAGTACTAATTGATGGTGAAGGATACCCATGACATTGATAATTTATTTTCATTGCTGACACTTCAATTTCACTCCTTTCCTTCTCCGTCAAACAGCTCACGTTGAAGACACTGCGCGAAAAGATTCCAAGAGCCACCGATGACGCCCTGGAGTTGCTGGAAAAGATCTTTAAATACGAACCCAAGCAACGTGCAACTGCCTATCAGTCCTTGCATCTCCGATGGTTCCGAGAGGAGGAAGGCATTGAGAACGAACTGCGTGAGATGACCGAGGTGCAGCCTGCTCGTGACAAGCGGAGGAGTATGTTTGCAGGCTTACGATCTAGCTCAAACAAGAAGGAGTCAAAAGATCATAAGCGAGATTCGCTCCCACTGACGAGCAGTGGTCTGGCCAAAGACAAAGAAAAGGACAAGGAGAGCAAAGAAAAGGAGAAGGAGAAAGAAAAAGATAATGATAGAGACAAGGACAAGGATAGTGGTGGAACGACCAGCATATTTGGAGGCCACAAGAGCAAATTCCGGGTGTCTAGTCATTCGAATCCACCAGTGGCGACATCCGCTTCGACTATTGAAACACCCTCGCCGCCCGTGGCATCCGCAATGCCGCTCGTTTCGTCGAATACAGTTCCATGGACAGCTTTTACAGCAGCAGCTCCTGCCCAAGAATCGATCTCAATGTCGATAGATCCCGTCCCTATGAGTGTACAGGCTGCCCCACCTCAACCTCACCAACAGCCAATGGTGCTACAGGAAGGATTTGACCTACCAGAAATCACCCCCATCTCGCCTTTGATGGCATTCCCGACGGGCGTCAGTCTCTTCCAAGCAATTTCGAAACTTACCTCACGATCGCCGACAGGGTCACCTCGCAAGGCCCATCGAAGAATGACATCGTCTGTGTCAGCACCATCGTTCTCACCGCCCAATTTTTCCCCACCACCCGTTCCATCACTACCACAATTCCAACCGCCCAAACAGACAGCCTTTACGCAGAGCATCAACGGGGAGTTTGAGTGGGGTCAAGGCGCAATTGAAGAACGGAACGAGCGAACTGTGCCACAGCTGGGTGGTTGTCTGGATCGAGCGGAAGAGTATGTTATTCGAAGGCCAGGGGCTGTCGTCCCAACAGCACAAGCTAACAATATTCGCTTCAGTCGTGGAAGGATCATGTCGTTTAGGCCACCATCTGCACAGCCTCCCCCTCTGGGAAAGCAAGTTAGCGATGCCAGTGACAGTAGTTATGGCAGCGGCAGTAGCAGTAGTGGTGGTAGCAGAGATGGCTTTGGTCTTCCGGACATTGATTATCAGCCTCCTCCTCCTCCACGGGCCACACCACCGACTGTCCCTAATGGGTTCAACATGCCTTCTGTCAGTGCGTCGCCGGTCCCAATCGACATCAAGTCTGCGAATTCGTCATCGGCTGCCCACACCGCATCAAGCATGTCGACTAGTCTTCAAGATGAGATTGAGATGGCTCTCACTCGACTCCATGGCGAACCTGCTCTGTCAATGTCTATATCTATGTCTGGGGACGCGACGGTACCATCGACCGGGGTCTCGACCACTTCCCAAAGGTGGTCTATCCCGTCTATCCCTTCTCTTGAGTCTCAACCTCCTGCACTCTCGCTTCGTTGTAACTGAGGGAGATTACAGCAATCTTTCACAAAAGAGGTGTTTGCCCGAGCGTTTGT
>JAAAIY010000004.1:148726-222463 GCA_016098105.1 Actinomortierella wolfii
AAAAAATTGAAATCAAGGATAGGGTAGATGTCTCTGAACCCCTTACACCTCACCTGTATCATTAACAACACCATTGTATAGTAGTAGAACAAAAATTCAAATGTACTTAGAATGCTCAAAATTCTTGGACCTGAAAATCAGATTGTTATGATAGTGTAATAGTCTCAGGTTTGACTCTTAGGAAGTTTCAAACTGGGTCACTGTTTGGGGGCGAGCCAAATTCTCTTTTTCTGGATCATAGTCACTACGCTTTCAACGGTGGCCACATGTGTTTGGCGTACTGCATGAACTATTCCCAACCGTGGATGGATGGAGCGAGGCGACGAAACAAGTTGACACAGTCTATTTTATCCTTTGACAAACAAAGGCCAAAGGTGGTGACCATCCCTTGCCCCATGTAATGATAAACTCTTCTCCTGTTATAGAGGAAGAAATAGAAAGCGGGACATGAGAACATTCATTGCATGCATGATGGAATTACACCATGGACGTAACATTAGCTCATGCCGAAATCAGGCTGAACCAAATCTCGATTTCTTGTTAGTCCTTGAAGCTGTGCACTAGAGGAAAGTGGGCATAAGACTCATAAAACATGTCTGCCAGGTCGCAGAAAGAAAATTCAGGAGTCGATTTCGTAGATGTCATACATACCATTGTCCTACTGAATACTATTTGCGCTTTCCATAGCATCTATGCCGCTCAATAAAAAAAAATAGTACTTTGTGAGAGCTTAAATGTGTTTGTGGGGAGAAAGGTGCATCCTTGTGTTAATGAAAGTTCAGGAACATCAGGTTTACAACGTGTGAGTTTGTGGTGCCAGTGTGTGGCGGTGCGGACGGTAGTTGAAAAGAGGGTTGCATAACCTACTCACGCATGCATTTCCACCTTGGAGCAACTTTTCCTGACAAATCGATTTTTCAGAGATCGGGAACAATATCTGTCATTTATTCTCTTTTCGTTTCCTTTATAAGTCCTCTCTCAGCCCTTCCTTTCTTACCCATCGCGATCTGTCAGTATATCCCTTCTTTTTTCACAGTCTCTCGTCCGTAAGTCTCACCCTTCATGGTATGAACAGGACATAACGTTTTCTTCGTTTTTGTAAAAGTTCTCTGGACTGGATCCTTACCCACTTCCACGTGTTTTTTTTTCTTTTAGCCGCTTGGACAACCCCTCTTGGTTCAAGGAAACCCCCTAGGCACAGGTGCCTTTGGATCTGTTTATGAGACTCGTTTGGGATGCCAACAATGCGCCGCCCTGACCTTCTCCCACGCTCAGTCCGATCAGTATGAGAACGAAATTCAGAAGGAGATCATGGTCTTACAAAAACTCCGACATCGTAACATTGTCCAGTTCTACAGGACACACAAACAAGAGAATCACATCTATCTTATCATGGAACTTGCCGAAAGGGGAACCCTCTCCAAGGCCATCAACAAATGCTTGCTGAGTTGGAAGGACAAGACGCGAGTTGCCCATGAGATTGTTCGGGGACTTGAGTTCATCCATCAAGAGGATGTTCTCCATCGCGACCTCAAGAGTGCCAATGTACTCCTGACGAGACATATGGAGGCAAAGATGGTCGACTTTGGACCTGCCCGGACTCGATCGGCTGTGAGTAGTGGCCTGTCCATGCCATCTGCAGAAGAGAGGCTCCATGGGACACTGGGGTGGATTGCTCCAGAACTCTTTGAAGCTGAGAGGCCCCCTTTACAAAGACGGACATCTATGCATTCGGCGTGGCCATGTGGGAGATGGCAGTCGAGGCTGCAAGATGGTATCGCAAAGCAGCTGCCCATGGACTTGCCAAAGCACAATTCAAACTGGGTAGGATGTGTGAAGAGGGTCGCGGCGTTAAGCAAGATGATATCTAGGCAATCAGGTGGTATCGTATGGCAGCAGATCAAGGACAGGATGAAGCACAGACCAAGATCGGAACATGGTACTCTCTTGGCCGAGGAGTGGAGCAGAGTGATATTGAAGCAGCCAGGTGGTTCACCAGAGCAGCTGAACAAGGGAATGCAAACGCACAGTTTACCATTGCAATCATGTACGATGCATAACAAGGAGTTGAGCAGAGTGATGCTGGGGCGATCAAATGGTACACAAAGGCAGCAGAACAGGGACATGGAGAAGCTCAGTATAACCTTGGGATAATGTGCGATCAAGGGCATGGTGTTGAGCAGAGTGATGTCAAAGCGATCAAATGGTTCACCATGGCAGCTGAACAAGAACATGAAGAAGCACAGCGTAATCTTGAGTTAATGTGCCAACAGGGAAATGGAGTTGACCAGTGATGTTGAGGCGGCCAAGCGGTTCACCAAGGTAGTTGAACAATGACATGTATCCGCATAGTATAACTTTGGGGATAATATACGATCAAGGAAATAGAGTAGAGCATGAGTATGTTGAAGCAGCTAAGCAGTGCACCAATGTAGCTGAACAAGAACATACACAGTATAACCCTAGGATAACGAATAGCATATCAAGGCAATAGTATTTCTTTCAAAAGATCTGATCGATTTCCAGCATTCGTACCCCACCTGAAATGTCTTCATTTCAAATGTCTTTGATAAGCTGGAAAGGATATAATGCAGTATGGGATATATGATTATATAGCACAGATTAGTTCTTTTGTGACAACGTATCTCGCACGCTTGTCGCTTTAATCTTGTATCCAGACGTTCATTACATGATAGTATGTGAATTGTATTCTTTATACAAAGTCCGGCTGCCAGTGTCTCACGCTCCTTGAGGTTTTCATACGGAAAACATTTGTGTGTTGTGAGGGTTGTATGTATAGATGATAAAAGGTGTGGTATGCCCAATTTGTGCATTGTAACGGTTGAGTTGCGAAGAGGGCAAACAGTTCGTTGCGCTTTGGTAATAATCCAAGAAGATATTCTTTTGAATATCACGTAAATCGGGAGGGCGAGTTCTTTCAATTTTGACGTACATACTTCACCACATATCGATGTATGAGGGCGACATTGTCACTCCTCTCAACACCCTGGCGACGAAGGAACCTAGCTGATGCTGCTGTTGTCGTCTTCGACTCCTTCATCGGCATTTGGTCAGCCTCTCCATCGCTTTCGCGTTGACAGCCACCACCCATTCTCAAAGTTTGATTGCCTGTGTCATCACGCCCCAGATGTTTTTTTTTACTGGCAAAAAAACATTGTATGTTATGAAGGTTGCGTGTAAAAATAATGGAATAGTATGCTTTGCCCAGCTTGCGCCCTGTAGCCATCGAATTGTGAGGAGGCTAAGCAGCCCAATGCGCCATGATTTATACTAAGCCCTTCTAATAGGGTTTAGTAACTGAGTTTGGAGGGTGTTCTGGGCGTACTAATTCCTTTTCTGGATTTATAGTATCCTGACCACTTTCTGGTTACGCCCTTCTAAACGGGCTTAGTAACGGAGCTTCTGATATATCAGAACCCCACATCCCACAATATTTTTTCTTTTGGTCTGCAAATATCTCGTCGGGGCCGATAAACCAAAATTTCAAAGAGTAGGAATATGCTTATTAACCCCTCTTGTTTCTTCTCGACTCTTTTCGTTATCTTCATCTGTCTTCTCTCAACTTCTCTTTCACAACCATTACAAGACATCAATATATCTCTCTACGAGTGCTCTCTTATTGTGCTTACTCTTCATGGTATGAACCTGACATAAAATTTTCGTAGCTATGCAAAGTTCTCTGAGCTGAGTCCTAACCCCACTTTCACGCATATTCCTTTTAGCAACATACGCAATCCCTCTTGGCTCTAGGGAACATCCTCGGTTCGGGTTCTTTTGGACCTGTCTATGAGGCTCGCTGGGGATGCCAACATTGTGCCGCCAAGGCCTTCTTCCACACTCAGTCTAATCAATACGATCGTAAAATCGAGGAGGAAATCAGAGCGTTACAGAAACTTCGCCATCGTCACACTATTCAGTTATACGGGACTCACATACAAGATAGCCACATATACATTATCATGGAGCTTGCCGAAAAGGGATCCCTCTCCAAGTCTATCGACAAAGGCATGTTGGGTTGGCCGGACAAGACACGAATTGCTCACGAGATTGCTCGAGGACTCGAGTACATCCACCAAGAGAAGGTTCTGCATTGTGACCTCAGCAGCGCCAATGTACTCCTGACAAGGCAAATGGAGGTCAAACTGGCCGACGTTGGGCTTGCCCAGATTCGGTCCAGTTTGAACAGCAGCCTATCTACGTCGCCTGCAGGAGGGGAGCTCACGGGGAAACTGGGGTGGATTGCTCCAGAGCTCTTTGAAACTGACACGCCTCGCTACTCTACAAAGACAGATGTCTATGCACTCGGCATGGTCATGTGGGAGATGGCGGCAAACTGTACACAGCCCTACATGAACAAGAACAACCTAGGGCTGATTTCCCTACATGTTAGAAACGGTGGTCGTGAAACACTACCTGATGATACACCAACCGAGTATCGCGAGTGGGTTGAGCGCTGCTGGCACCAGGACCCCAATCAGCGACCGAATGCAAGCGAAGTGATCTTGATGGTTAACCAACAAGAAAAAAATAACGGTGGTGACGATAATGCTTTGGATATGTCGCACGCATCCGACAATAACGAAGTTGTCAAAACGAAGGATAAGACGCTAGCTGCTTCTGAGCATTTACCACAGACAGATGACGCCGTTATGACGTACTCTTGCAATAAAGCTCAGCAAGGCGATACGGATGCACAGCTCTTTCTTGGATGGCTCTATCGTCACGGTGGAGAGGATATCAAGAAGAACGTAGAAGATTCGGTATGGTGGTATCGCCAAGCAGCAGAACGAGGGAACACCACGGCACAGCTCATCCTTGGAGAGACATATGAGAGTGGTCAAGGCGTGGAGGCGAGTGAAGTCGAGGCTGCAAGATGGTATCGCAAAGCAGCTGTCAATGGACATGCCAAAGCACAATTCAAACTGGGTAGGATGTGTGAAGAGGGTCGCGGCGTTAAGCAGGATGATGCCAAGGCTTTTAGATGGTACCTTATGGCAGCAGAAAATGGACAGGTTAATGCACAGGTCAAGATCGGGACATGGTTCTCTCTTGGCCGAGGAGTCGAACAGAGTGACACTGAGGCATTCAAATGGTTCTACAAGGCTGCTGAACAAGGACATGTACCCGCACAATGTTACCTTGGAGTGATGTACACTCATGCACAGGGAGTTGAGCAGAGTGATAAGGAGGCGGTCAAGTGGTACATCAAGGCAGCTGAACAGGGATATGTAACCGCGCAGTTTAACCTTGTGTTGAAGTACGATCGCGGACAAGGAGTTAAACAGAATTATGTTGAGTCGCTCAAGTGGTTCACCAAGGCAGCTGAGCAAGGACATATAAAATCAAAGATAAAGCTTGGATTTATGTACCAATATGGACAAGGAGTTGAACATAGTGATGTTGAGGCGGCCAATTGGTTCACCAAAGCAGCCGAACAAGGAGATGCAGACGCACAGTTTAACCTTGGGAAGATGTACGCTCAAGGACGAGGTGTCGAACAGAGCGATGATGAGGCGGTCAAGTGGTACACCAAGGCTGCTGAACAAGGACATGCAGAGGCACAGAATATCCGTGGGTCAATGCTTGATCAAAGACATGCCGAATAGATTGATGTTGAGGCAATCAAGTGGTACATCAGGCCAACGGAGTTTCTTCAGAAACATTTGGATTTAAGTCAGTCTACACTCACGCCGATAAATGAACTTACGATAATAAATTCGCACTACACCCGAGTTGTCTTCATTTCAAATGAATAAATGTGCAAAATATCAGATGTTAAGCTTTATTATATGCAATATGAGAAAACAAGGTTTTTTAAACATAAACCCGTTCTTTTTGGATAGTATCTCTCGCATCTTAATCGCTTGTTAATCATGCATCCAAACCTCCACAATGTGATAGATGACTTTTCACGTGCACGTTCGGCTGCGACAGTTCTGCCTCACCCGCGTTACTCCAGTTCGTTACTTTCTCATTTGTCTCTATCAAGTGGAGTGGAACTATAATGCAACCAAATCAAGTGTTCGTCTCCTACACTTCAACCTTTGCACCCGCGTAAACCCACACGACTACGTTATGTACATTTGGGCTCAGGGTACATGTGGCGGCGTGCGAACAATGGATATTTTTAAAAACTGCCGCTGCCAAATCTGCACGTGAAAGGCCATCTAAGGACATAATCGCTGACATGGGTACGAGCATTGTCCATCACGATCGGGTGGAAGAGGCTGTTGCTGCCGCTCAGACGCTGGGATCAACTTTGTTTTGGAATGAAGTGGCGGAATGCTTTACCGCCCATGGCACAGTCTGATTTTCTGACGAGAAGATGCCGTCTTTGCCAGTGGCGACAACAGCCTTCGTCAGTGGATACAACGCGGAAAGGACGTCGTCCTCTTGGAGTGCAGCCGAAACTTCTATGGATTTGAAGGCTAAACTCCTGTCTAGTCGGCGAAGACAACACCGTAAAGCTTGGTATCCCTTTCAAAAAAATCCAGCCTGTCCACCATTAACGTTGTTAAATTCACTCTGGACTATTCAACGTCGCTTCGGGTTCATGCCAGCGAATCTTAAGAGGGTAACCGGCCAAATCGCGGATAGATTTAGAGGCTTCTGTCATTGAAAAGAGAGGTGGAAGTACTCGTTGACTCGATTATGCAACTCCTTGTATGGGATTCCTTATCATGTAACCTGCCAAATGCTGCGCCATGACGCGCATGTGCCACGTCCCTCGCTATTGGAGGCATACGAACAAGTCACAAACTTTTTTTTTTCGGCTGAGGCGCACTCTTTCCATTCAACGATCCCTTCAGGAAACAATCAAGCAACATGAGAGTACGACCAGTAGAACAATATGATCATGTCATTGGCTCACGCGACATGACGCTCATTATACCCTCTTTATCTACGCATCGGATAGATTGCAGTCGAAGGATGCTGCCATGGTCAGCTGGATGAGATTTACAAGGCAATTGCAGACCGGGAACGTTCTGGAGGCTTCAAAGTCGACCTCTTGCTTATCTGTGGTGACTTTCAGGTTTGTTGCTCGCATCCAGACACCAACAGGACTAGAATATCCACGAATAATCACGTTTTGCGAATATAGCTGACTCTCTTCAGGAACGCACTTCTCGTTACCTTGGGGCTTTGCTATCCTTTTTAGGCTATTAGGAACGAAGCAGATTTGGAAGCAATGGCTGTGCCACGCAAGTACTTGGAGCTTGGCACGTTCCACAAATATTATTCGGGTGAACAAGTCGCCCCGATCCCAACCATTTTTATAGGTGGCAATCACGAGTCGAGCAGTTATTTATGGGAACTGTATGAGCCTTTTTTGTTGATCTTCTCGGCAGAAAAACTGGTTAGGGGCTCCATGCAAATAACAGTTCAGCTAATATTAGTACACTCTTTATCATTGCTTCTCATTTCAACGTTTAGCTATCATGGCGGTTGGGTTTGTCCTAACATCTATTTTTTGGGATGGGGCAATGTGATCAACGTTGGCGGTCTGCGTATTGGTGGCATGTCTGGCATCTACAAGGCTGCCCATTACAACACAGGACACTATGAGGTCTCGCCACTCAACGACAATCACAAACGCAGCATCTATCACATCCGCAAGTTTGATGTTTTCAAGATGATCCAAGTCAAGGAGCCACTTGATGTCTTTTTGTCGCACGATTGGCCTCGTGGCATTGAGCAATTTGGCGATGTGGACGGGCTGGTGAGACGCAAGCCGCACTTTCGCGAAGAGGTAAAACAGGAAAAATGGCGTTGTACACCTTTAGGAAATACCAATACTATTCTTTTCTCTTTTCTATTTCTTCAAAAAATAGTATGGAGAAGCAGGTAGCTCATCAGATCTTGTTTATTGTTTCAATATGTCTCCCATAATTAACAAAATAGATCCGAAATAACGACTTGGGAAGCACGCCCTATGAGCAAATTCTTCACGCATTGAAACCTGCACACTGGTTCTCTGCTCATTTGCACGTCAGATTCACAGCAACGGTGCCGTGGACAGCTGGTCAACAGGAGCAGCAACAGCAACTGCAGTCTCAGTCTCTATCCGAACCACCCTCCAATCCAGATGAGATCAATATTGACTTTGAGGACGATGACCCCCCGACAATGACCACATCAGACACAACCGCCAATGCCGCTGTCGCTGTTCCCTCGAATCCAGACGAAATTCAAATCGGTCTTTCCGATGATGAAGATTCTGCTACCCCACCTGTCAATTCGAGTACACCAGCTGAGGCTGTGGACTCTGCTGATTCCAAAGAGATTAAAGTTGGCGAGGCTGACAAGGAGGGTGAGTCGACCGGAGATGGGTGCCAGACTGTCGAATCAACACAAGAGGACACCAACACTCAGCTGAAGCCAGTCGTTCTCACAACCGAGACATTGTCAACAGCACCTTTAACATCACAGGGTGCTACTCAACAGCGACGACATCCCAACGTTACTAGGTTTTTGGCGCTTGATAAATGTCTTCCTAAGCGACAGTATCTAGAGATCATTGACTTCCCAAATGTGAATGAACCAGTCGTATTCCGATATGACCAAGAATGGCTGGCTATTGTTCGCACGTTGGATCAGTATATGAGTCTACAGCACTCTCAGCCTCCTGCACCTGAAGGCAAAAGACTGGAGAGGTATGCATGTCGCACTTTGACAAAAAATATTGAGCTTCTTGCATATGCGGAACTTATTCTTAGTGTACTCATTGTATCATTTGTTTAAAAAAAAAACTCTCCCATCACGACTTGAATGTAGGGAGCTGGAGGAAAACCGCCGCTGGGTCCAGGAAAACATTACTGGCGAGAAGCTCCAAATCCCCAACAACTTTGTGCAGACTACACCAGCACACAACCCAATTCACACGCTTGGACCAAAGGAAAAGCATGATTACAGTAAGTGGATAAAGAGCCCGCTTTGAAAAAAAATAATGATGTGTATATTTATGTTTGGAAATATTGGTAAAGAGTGTATCTAACACTGTTACATCACAACGTCTTTCACATTTTTTCATCGTTCGTTTTAAAGATCTACCACACTTAAACCCTCAAACAGTGGCATTCTGTGAACTACTCCAGATCCCCAACAAGATCAACTCATCCGGTATTACAGGAGGATCTCATCCACCGTTTGTTCCGACCGCCGAGTCAGCGCCACTACCAGCACCTCCTATGCACACAGGTCACTATCCACAGAGACCGCCAGGAAATTATCAACGTCCTCCACGTTCCTTTCCTCCTAGACACTCCATGAACCGGCCCCCACGTGGCGGAGCCCCCCAATCACCTTACCATCGACGACCCCCTCCTGCACACTTTCAGCAGCCACCACCACGACCACCACATAATGCCCAAAACTGGCGCCCACGGCCACCAATGGGCGGACCTCCACCTGCAGCAGGGTGGGGAGGACCATCATATCCACCACGACGGCCAATGAATTTGCCTCCACCGTCCTCTCAAGGCGAGTCGTCTACACAGATGCCACAGATGCCTCGTCGACCAATGAATTTGCCTCCGCCTGTCAATCAGCCTTGAGTAATGTATATTTCTCTCACCCCTTACTTCCACTCTCCTCTCCTCTCTCCTGTTCCTGAATAAACGAAAACAAGGAATGAGTGATTCATAAGCCGCGCCTAAAAGGCAGCACGAAGTTTGTCCAAAGAAGGGTTTTTCACTGGAGGGTGAACCAGTTCTTGCGGAATACCCG
This sequence comes from Actinomortierella wolfii, assembly GCA_016098105.1. Classification (NCBI taxonomy): domain Eukaryota; kingdom Fungi; phylum Mortierellomycota; class Mortierellomycetes; order Mortierellales; family Mortierellaceae; genus Actinomortierella; species Actinomortierella wolfii. The sequence continues at coordinate 158,474 of JAAAIY010000004.1, forward strand.
CAAGTTGATGCAGGTATGCAATGTGGGTAAAAATTACCTGAGGCTCAGTATTTCATTCATTGAACAAGTTTTACCTACGCATCGACGCGAATATCACACGCATGGTTCATGGTTCATGTACTGAATATATTGCAAGAAAAAAAAAGTACAGAGGCAAAGAAGTACAAAATGGGAAAAAAAGACGAGGAAAAAAAAAGCATAGATGTATCAAAAATTAGGTGAGAATATTTTCTCTAAATTAGGCCCAACCTCGTGGTCTTGAGTGGCTACTAAACTGTTCCTGGTCTTGATTCAAGTTTGGATCGCCGAGGAAGTTCATCCAGTCAGTCGGGTAGTCAAGGTAAGCAGGCACATTCGAGGCAATCATATCGACATTCGGTTGTTGTGAAGGCACGTGTGGTTGGGGAAGCTGTTCTGGGTTGCTGGATCCTGTGGCTGCGAAACCGTTTGCTACAGCTGGGTTGACGCCCGATACGGTCATTGTACCATTCGATGTCATAGATGATGACGACGACGCGCTTGTGGGTGCTACGGATGTCGCCAGTGGCGCAGCCGGATGTGGACGACCACCCGTTAGCATCACGTTACTACTGGCCTGTCCGCTGCTAGTGTGCTGTTTTAGTGCATTCACGTGTTGTTGTTGTTGTTGTTGCAGTGGTCGCTCACCTACAGGCGACGACGACGTGTTGCTGGTGAGCGATGTGGATGAACGATGACTTGCCCCTGATGCGTTCGACACGCTTCTGCCCAAGGATGATGATCCTGCATCTTCTTGTGGGATTCCACCGTTTACTTGCTGGTACACCGGTGTTGTACCATTTAAACCCGCAGTAACGGCCATCATGTTTTCACTTGGGATGTGCGCCGAAAGGATCGTCATATCCACCTGATTTGTAGGAGTAAACACAGTGTTGGAATGGATAGTGGAACGACCGCTCAAGAGTGATGACTGTTCAAAAGATGGCAGCGTCATCATCATAACAGCTGGATGGGCTTGCTGCTGTTGAAACTGTTGTTGTTGTTGTTGCTGCTGCTGCTGAATAAGCCACTGCTGTTGATCGTGCGGGTGAAATTGCTCAGTCTGTTGAGAAGGGTGCAGAGGAATATCGCCCAGGGCCAACACATCAATTGTGGCGCGCATATTAATTTGGTCTAGTTCCTGTCGAGAAAGGACTTTACCAATGGCCTCCTGTCGCTTCGCCACGTCCTGAGTGATCTCGGCAACCTTTTGTAGTTGCTTCTCACTCAGTTGTGTATTACGAATATTATGCATCAATGACAGGGAGTTATCGTGTAGATCAGCGAGCGAGTCATTATCATTGATACTGAATGCATCTGAAGCATGGGTCGACAGTGCTGGTGCAATTATATCAAAAGAGGACGGCGGGATCATGGACGTTGTAAAGGCTGCATGACCTGCCTTATTATCTGCCATAGCCGGGTGGTCATTACCAGAGTATTGGAAATGGGCATTTCCGACTCGGGAGACGGCTGACTGTTGTGCTGAGAAGGGGTACTCTGCGCCTGTTGTTAGATTTGTAGACGTTGTAGGACCGAGCTGAGGAGGAGACATCAAGGTCTGCTGGACTGGATGGTTTTGTGACACATCTTGATGGCTTGGCTGTGAGTGATGTTGAGAATAGCCCGAGGGCATTGACTGTATGGGCACGATGGTTGATTGCGAGTAGCCATGTTGTTGTGCAAATGCTGCAGACGATGCTGTATGTGGAGGTACTGGACGCGTAAATACGTTCAAGTTACCAGGAATACCGCGCTGCCGAATCTGCTGGGTGACTTCATCGTCCGCGGATTCCTCCTCACCATCATCATCAGAGACGTCCTGCTCCATGATCTCGCGCCCCTCTGTAGGCAGGCAAAGGTCCTTCCTAGCAGGTGGAATATCACGAGGAATCACCACCTCCACTACCTCTTCAATGATCGAGTCTTCGGGCTCTACAGAGTTTCCGGGAGACGCGCTCTCAGACGTTGCATCAAAGTCAGAGGGCTCTGAATCGGCTATAAGCTCGTTCTCTGGCGGAGTGTTGGGAGCGTGAATGCCAAAGTCTTCTACCGGATTCTCAGAATTGGCAGTGACATGCTTGAATCCACCCGTTGCATAGTGTGACATAGGTACTCGCTCGACACTTGATGAAGCTTTGATGATGGCCTGGAGCATGGTCTTGATCTCGGTACAGTATTCTTGCGCCTGTTCTTTCCGACCAACGTGATTGCCAGCCACAGTGTTGGCAAAAGAGCCTGCAGCAACAGGGAGAATCACATGGGCATTCATACGGGTCATGGGTCGCTGCTTATAGATAGCAAGGATGGTACGAGCGGCATCAAAACAGTACGTATCCCAAATTCCCAATAGGCCTAGCTGCTTTTGGTGCTCATGCAGCTGGAACGTGTGGTGCAAGCAGATCTCAAACATACAGGCAATGGCGTGATAAAGACGTGCAAAGCGCGATAGCCGGCGCGTTGTCTGATCCAGGTCGTCCAGACTGATGCGCAACTCTTCCGGCAATTGTGTTGTACGCCATCCAATCAGCTCTTCACGGGCTTTATCCACACTCTCTGTTGGTCGCTTTCGCGTGGCTGTGCATGTAATGTCAGCAATCTTTGAGCAGATTTCGTACATGGGGACAAAGTAATGGAGCTCCTGGATACCCTCAAAATCGTCCTGTTCATGACCTCCAAAATTAGTGTACTTGTCGTCGGGCACTCGAGCGGGTGTGGCAACGTCGTAGTCATTGGAGGTAATAAAAGGCGACTGATGACTGAGGGAGTATCCAGAGCAGACGATGACGACTGACCAAAAGACTCGACGGCCCATCTCCTTGGTTTCGCGTGTGTGGGGGATATCACCTGTTGGGGTTTTGATCGGCCGCTGGTAGTAGAGGCCATTTTGGCGATGCAGACCGAGGGCGGCCGAGATGGAGTGGGCAACGGCGACAAGGTTATGAACGACGTCATAGTTGCAAATGGAGGCATAGTAACCAGTGAGGACCAAGAAGCACTGGCAGTTGACGAGTGACGAGTTGAAAGCATCCTGGGCATTGATTCGGTGGAAGAATCGCACCATTGACAGACCATAGTTGGGCTCCATATGTTTGATAAGATTGGGCGTGTCAATTTCGTGCCGATAGGCAAAGCCGCAGGCAAGCACACAAGCGAGAAGCTTTTGAGTCTCAGGAGTGAGGAGCTGTTCTGGGTCGCTGATACGGTCAATGAAGTTCTTGCGCATGAGCACAGGGACATAGTGATTGAAGTTGACAAAGTAACAGTCAATCAAGACCTTCTCAACGTCTCCAATATGTGTGATGAGCTCCTTATCATTCTTGAAGTCATGGGGTGTTGGCTCATAGCGCGGGAGATTGATCACCGTCGAAAGAACAGGCCCGAAGTTGTCATTGGTTCCGACGATGCTCAGTTTGCCAAGATCAGCCACGATTAAGCATTCTGCAGACTAAGTGGGTGAATATAAAAAGACATGGGTAAGTGACGTGCCCAACAAATGTCGCCATATCCTTCTTGTCTACCACTAAAAACAGTTGTGTTTGTGTATATGAATTGTGTAATAGCGTCTGTGTGTGTGCAGCCGAGTGCAGGGGAAGGGGTAGAAGATTGGGATAGATTTGAGGGCAGCAGGAACAAAGGGGTGGGGGAAGGTAGAGGAGAGAAGGGGTATTGGAGAACAAAGCACAAAGAGGGAGTGTGGAATGAAGGATTGAGGGCGAGGATTCATATTACACGGACAGGCTGTGTCTCCTATAAAATGGAGATATTACTTACTTTGAGCTTCCTGGCATCCTCCTCGCGCTTCTGTCGTACATAAGCATCGTGCTGTGCTCGTTTGGCTGGCGTCAACTTGTCATAGGTACAGTGCGAGCCAGCTGTTACGCAGGATGCACATGGCTCTAGACCATCACACTAACATTCAAAACATTTTTTTTGTAAGGAAGAGAAGAGGAAGAGAGACAAACTTTCAGTTGAGCATGGTCTAAACATTAGATCAAAGTCGTGTAGTGTCGTGTCCTGTTGAATCGATTGTGCAAGTTAAGCAAACTAAGAAACAATCCGAAGGGAAGGGTGTGTTAAATGCACCAATCGCATGAACCACTCGATCGCAGCAGCCAGTGTATGACAAGCCAGCAAGAGAGAGAGAGAGAGAGAACGAGATTGAAAGAAAAGAGACCAAAAAGAGGGCTAGACATGCGACGGACATAGCCATAGAATAGTACAAGGTCTAGAAGTGCCAAGTAAATGATCGAGTGGTCCCGTTTGCATCGCCCTCCGGGAAGATTGGAACAGCGCAGGGGGGGGGGAAAGAGACAAGGGAAGGGAGCAAGAGGAGTTGGACAGACAGGCAAGGGCAACGCATTCCCCCTCGGAGCAAGATGGCCACAATAGCAACAATAGCAACAACGGTCCTTCCTCCATGCTGGGTTTGGGACTGTGGAGCAATCGTGAGACAGAGGGAAGGGGGGGGGAGTGAGAGGAGTGCATCGACTAAATCGAATGACCAACAAGGGGGTTCTGTGAGTAATGTGGTCGAAAGTGGCGGAGGCTATCCATGGCTAGTGAAGAGAGTAGCACCCTGCACACTGGCATTCACACATCACATACACATACGCATCCAAGGTATCATCATGGCAGGCTGGTGGTACCTTTGGTGCCGCGTGGGTGGGTAGGTGTGAGTTGTCTGCGCCAGATGGCGAAAGGGCTACTTCTCACGCCCAAACACACGCTCCCTCATTGACCCTGGTTGTCGCACCTGCAACCCAACCACTCCCTCATTTACTCGCACACACTCAATAATAACACAAGGGCCTTTTGACCCACGGGATGGGAGAGAAAGAGGAGTGGAAAGATGGCATATGAAAAGACACAACAACATCAACAACAACAACAACAACAACAACAACAACAACAACAACAACAACGACAACATCAATTATAAAACAGTAACAGTGCAGAGACGTATCTCAGAAACACACACAGAGAGACACAGAGATAGAGAAATAATCACAAGCACCTCTATCTCGCTCAACCTCTTTCCCCCTCTCCAGGACGTTTTGATCTGCTAGCTAGCGAGCTCGCCTGTGACTTACGCGTCGGTGTTGGGATTTGCAGTTGTCGCACGAGCTCACTTGGACCTTCTTCTCGGCGGGATTCCGCGAGCCCGATGAGCCCTCCTTGTTTGGCTTCTGGCTTCCTGCCTTCTTGGAGGGTGATTCTCCAGTATATGACCGTTTTGCGCTTGTCTTTGTGCTAGAACTAGACATGGGCATGGTGGTCGTTACAGCAGTAAGTTGCTGTTGTTGTCTTGGTCGCTGCTGCTGCTGCTGCTGCTGCTGTTGTTGTAGTTGCTGCTGTTGCTGCTGATATTGAAGTTGTTGTTGCTGCTGTGATGTTAAATAATGAGGTGACTGCTGTGAGTACAGGGTACCATGGTGAAGTGGTTGTTGATACTGCTGCTGTTGCTGTTGTTGCTGCGAGTACATATACTGATGATGATGCTGTTGTTGAGGGTGTTGTGGTGGATAAGGCTGCTGTGGATGTTGCTGCTGTTGCTGCTGTTGCTGCTGCTGTTGAGCATGTTGACCAGGCGTCAAGGCCGACATTTGTACGACGTTTTTTGTTTTCGAGTGTGAGGGTGAGGATTCAAATGGTTAAAGGGGAGGGAAGGAAGAGAGTACGGCGGGAAAAGGAGGATGGGGGATGGATTTGCTTATGGAAGAAAAAAAATATAACAAAGTAATCAAGAAGTGCAGTAAGTCGTTTAATTGGGTTTAGGTAGTGCCTGGAGGGAAACAAAAAAAAGCGAGGCAAAGGAAAAGAGGGTGAGTGAGGATGAGAGAGGGACGAAAGAAAGAGAATATCAAGGCCATGGTACACACCGACCATCTTCTTTTCACTTTTTCCTTCCTCTCGCGAGCCCCTTGGGCGGAGAAGAAAAAAAAGGTGTAGGAGACGCACAGGTAGCCGACTTACCTTAACCCAAGGGGAATAAAGTATTCGTTGGATACTCGGAAGCCAAGGAAGGGGCAGACTGAGAATACACTATTTGTCTACTGTGTGAGGAACAGAGCGAACGCTGCCAAGAAGAGGGGTGAAAGAGAGGAGGGGGTATACAAATCAAAGAAAGAAAGGGATTACCAATGGACAGATGTGTGCAATGAAGAGCGAGAAGAGGGATGACAAGAGTGAATGCAAATGGTATGATGAGCTTAGACAAGTGGGAGGGAAGGAAAAGGGAAAAGGAGAGAGAAAAAGAGAAAGAGAAAGAGGAAACGTACCAAAAAATAACGAAAGAGGTGTTTTGTTATTTTGGATACAAGTCAATGGAAGCCATTCACCCTTGTAACTGTTTTTGGGCTAAGACAGAGAAGAGGTAGGGCAGGCGGGCCAGTGGGACGATGCGCGTTGTTGTCGTGGAACACAAGTTGTACCTGAGCCGCGTGTGTTTGTCGCCTTCATTTTCCTCTCCTCCCTCTCTCCCCTCTCCTTTTCATTCTCACTCTCTACTCATTTTGTTTTCTCACCGTCACTTTCCAACTATTCCTCCAAAAAAAGAGCGTAAGAACGTGATGACCAAGTTGGGCAGATGGGATAGGACAGGGGGGGGGGAAGAGAGGGAGAAGTGGACGCGAGACTCATGGTTCCGATATGTCGTACAGAAGGATTAGTGAACATGCGGGGATGAGTGTTGGTGGAAAGGATTTTGGGCGCAAAGGAACATCCATGTTCAAACGTCCTTCATCATCAAATAGCGCGACATTTCACTCACGCGCACTGCCCCACACCCAGCTGAATCTTTTGCTTACTTACTCCTCTTCTCGCTTTGTCGCTGTTGCTGCTTTTTCTGTTGGTATTGATGTTGTTGTCATCGAGTTGTTTATGTTTGTTTATTGCATGATCCCAACACTGGGGCAGCAAGGGGCAGACACGACCAAGAGAGCACGCATGCCGATCCCCTTGCTCTTTGTGTCGCCCCAAATCCATGCCATCATGCAACCGTGCCTGTTCCTCAGCACATGAATCAGCAACTCCACAATCAACTCTCCCTTCGAAAGTCGGGTTCTTTCATCACCTCATTGAGCCTCGTCCTGATCCTCATCTTGCAGGTGCTCCATGCTCATCATCGCCAGCGCTAAACAGAAACGAATAGGTTTATTGTATCCAAAAGAAATAGAAAAATAAGAAATGAAAAAGAAAAACAACAACCAACGCGCTGCTCACTGCGCGATAGAGATTACCAATACCGAACAAGACGCGCCACCTTAAATCCAACCACACCAACAACAGCCATGACAGAGATCAATGTGAGGCCAGCGGTGATTAGATCACGACGCGTCGACGTGATTTTAGAGTACTTTGGTCGCGGCTTTCCTTCGCTCGTGGTCCTGCTCAGCTCATTGTCTGTGTATGGATATTGTGTGTCGTCGTCACCTGCCCCATCTTCCCCGGCAGACCCCGTGGTACCTGAGAAGGAGGAGGATGGATGACTTCCCCGGGAACGCAGCGATGGTTTCTATCGCACGACGGAAAGAAGGAGAAACAAAATGTTAAGAAATACGTTACATTCAGTATGCCTCAACATATGTAGAGTCGAGAAAAAAACAGGTTCAAACTCAGGTGTCCACAAGCCAACACTATCTTAGTAGATGGGCTCCATTTCAATCCAAAGGATAAAGCCATGGTACAGGAAAGAAATCCACTAGACATAGAATAGAGAAAGGGGGGAAAGCGATTCCCGAATCAAAGAAGAATAGGAGTGTAGTATACTGAAAGGAGCAAGTGGCGATGCTCCCGTTTTGTCCCCTTTTCTTTGTTGCTGTTCAGCTGTTCGACTGTTTCTCGTGCAGGGTCCACACAGTCCCATCCTGAAGGGTGAAGGAGGACAACGCTTGGGCGGAGGAATGAGAGGTGTCATTTAGAGTTTATCCTCTCCTCGCCTATTTTCCTCCCCGTCATCTTTCGTTGGAAGATCCTTTCTAGAGAACCAGAGTTTAACTTTGTCCGTCCAACCCTTTTTTTCACCAAGTCAAAGTCCAATAGATCTCCAGGAAAAAAAGGGAGAAGGGAAGACGCCTTTAAAAACCAAAGCAAAATGCGTGATTTCCAATCAAAATTTCGCCGTTCTGGATATGATGGTGATTTTCGGTACTATTTCTGAACTGTCGCAGATGTTGAGGAGGATGATAATACTGATGGCATGGAGAAGTTTTTTGAATGTGTGTTTGGACAAAATAGCAAAATGTTGAAAAATTAAAAAAGAAGACAAAGAAAAAAAAAAGGAAAATGAAAAAGAAGAACAGTTCGTCCTTCCGTTTTTCATATCCCACCACTCAAAGCTTTGGCTTCGGCATGGGTTCGGGGTTCGGCAGAGGTACCTTCACAGGTGCTGGAGCATTGGCAACCATATTTGCAAAGCGCAATACTCGAGAAGAAACTAAATTTTGGAAAGGGGCGAAAAAAAGGATGCATAAACACAGATATGCCAAATGCAACACAAGATTAGTAAGTGAAAAGACCCACAGCCTCATTTCACATGAGAACCGATTGATTTCCCTGGGAAAAAGGAGAGCAAGTCTTACCTGTTGCATTATCTCGGCGATTCTTGCCCTCACGACGGAACGTGCCAATATGCTCGACCAGATCCCACAGGGCGCCACTCGACTCAACTCGACCATCACTGCCCCGTGTTGGAAGGAAATCGGGGTGCAATGCCACTTTGCTACGCTCCTTGGGGCTCCTTGCTTTCTGTACAACTAGGATGCCGTAGTCGCTTAGACGATTGAAGCCGTTCTTCAGAGTCTCCATATTGACCGACTCAAAATACGAGAGGTCGCCTTGGTAATACAGGGTCTTGCCAAACATCTGCGTCTTTTCCATAAACACCCGTTCCTCAACCCAGTGTAACTGGTCTGGTTGTCCACTCTCGGTCTTTGACTGTGCATCCTTGCGAGTAGGGATGAGGGTATACAGAGACACAGCAGCAAGCCAATAAGCCTCCACAAATGGCCATAACAAAAAGCAGTAAAAGTCTGACAAAATAACAAGAAACGTAAGGTGGGTTAGTTATTGTTGCACAACAGTATGCAGATTGTATAGGTGGGTCATCAAACAAAAAAAATAGGTTCTTACCGTAGTTCTCACGACCTTGAGCACGTTCCTCATCAGAAAGGCCAACGCACCCATCTTCATCAATCTCAATAACATTCGAGTTCTAAAAAAAGATCAGTTGGATGTGATGCAGCAATAGTTAGTCGTGTGTAGGCATTTTTCTACTTTGGGCATTGAATTTTTTTGGTTGCCTCTTATTTCTCTCATTACCTGGAGGTACTTTAGTGTATGCTCGAGATTAGATTGAATGTCGCCAGGGTTGTAGATAAAATCGGTCTTCAGTAGGCGACTAAGGAAGGTCACTTCGTTAAGTAGATCTGTATAGGTAATCTTCTGTGTCGATTTAGCGCCTCCCATCTTGATGCGGGTGTACATTGTCACCGCGACAATAGCTTCATGCACAAATAAGTGAATGAGCTGATTGCGGTAGAAGGACAGCTCAAACCGCTTTGTTGCATAAAAGACTGGCTCCAACAGGTTCTTTTGTAACGCGACCAGGTCCTTCAGGACGCCGAGAGCGCGGTCCACAACTTCGCCAGTCTCCATGCCACTAAAGTTGGCCACACGACCTCCTTTGGCTAGAATCTCACGCTTGAGCCAATCAACTCGGCGTATCAGTTCGCTGCGACCAACACCCTATTCATATAGAGAGAAATATGCAAGCACCGGTAAAAATAATTTGATGAGAACCAGTTGTGCTTGTCCCACAGATGCAATCATTTCGGAGAATAAGAATAAGGCTTGTACTCTTGCACTTACACGACCACGAAGGGTGAGAATGACTGTTCCGACAAGAGCAGTAGGCATTACAACCGAAACCGAGTTCTATGATAAACAACAGACAAAATCTAATAAGAATACAAAGTCATCGTGCCCAAAATATTGCATTCGTCATACACTACTAAATGCCAGTCCAAATACTTACAATGTCAGCCAAGACTTTGTAACCGAGAGCTTTGAGAAGCTGCGCCTTTGCTTCCTGTGCCGTTTTCTCGTCGCCCAGTGACAGTCTAAATGATGGAGAATAGATACACAAAAGCAAGGTAAGCAAATAGTGTAACAAACAGCTTCCAGCGCAAAGAGCCATGAGTTGATCATTCTGTCCTTATGTGTGGTGCATGTTCTCGTAACATACTGCCGGCGTTCAGTCTCCTGGTTCAAAAACTGGCGAAGGCTGTAAGGGCGAGCAAAACGGACATCGATGCGACCCATCTTGAGTTGGAGTAGACGAGAGTTGGTAATAACTCCCCACAGACTCTCCTTTTCCTTTGGAATACCGAGTAATTCATTGATGTAGGTTTCTGTCTCGATGACCTTGTCATATCCGATTGAAATAGGCACAATGTAACAGTCCTTTGCCCGTCCCGAATGCATTGCCTCCATAATGATCTTGAGTACTAGGAAGAAAAAAAATATTATGCATCGAAAAATTAGATTTGGATCATATCAGCAGTGATGTCGGATGTCATATGCGCATTCGGGAAAAGATAAGAAAGACTTACCGCCAAGTTTGGGAGGCAGCAGCTTGCCTGTACGACTGCGTGTACCCTCAATGAAACACTCGATGTTGTAGCCTCCCTCGAGCAGCTCTTGCACATATTCGTTGACTATAGAGGTGTAAAGACGGTCATCACCCCATGATCGTCGAATGAAGAATGCGCCTGCACTTCTGAGCATCTTGCCGACAATTGGCATATCCAGATTATCACCAGCGGCAATGTGAGGCAAGGCGAGGCCCATGCGGAAAAAGATGTATGATACAACAAGGTAGTCGATATGCGACTTGTGACATGGCAGAATAATGAGCGAGTACTTCTTTTCCGCACAGTACTCTGCAACACGCCTAAGTTCAAGGAATTCTGACTCCTTGATGTGGATGCCTTGATGGTACATACGGACGAGGATGTTGTTGACAACAAACGCAAAGAAACGGATAAACTTCATGCTGCTCATGTCGGCGACAAGCTTCTCCACCTGCGTTCTGGCCACCGCGGTCAGCTCATTCTCAAAGGCCCTGCGACGTGACTCGATCTGCTCGGGCTGGAGAGGCATGACCTTCGGTTTAAAATTCTTCTTGCCTGCATTGGCAGCCACTTCTGCATCATGTGCCGCTTGGCGCTGAGCGATGAGATCGCTGAGCTGTTTCTCGGCCAGTCCTTTGATCAGGGCAGTGACTAATAGTATTATGAACAAGAAGTAAAGACGGAAAAATTAGTGAATGAATGGCAAGACCGAGCAGACAGGACAAAGAACAGGGAGTCAATGTCCAGGGGCAAAAACTCTGATGTAATATCGGAGCGGGATTTCCCGCCGTAAAATTGAAGGCATCAGAGCGTTTTGCTCCTTTATGAGGCTTTACCTTTGGGGCTAGCAAGGATGCGTTCCTTGAAGGTGGTGGTAAATCCTTCATAGAAAATACGTGCACCGATATACTTGTTATAGCTTCTCCATCCCTATATATATATGTATTTTATAAAGAACAAGATGGAGAGAAAAAATGACATAGCGGTTAAGGATATGTTCACAAAAACTAAGAGGAGGGACTGATTCACCCAAAGCACGGTAGGTAAAGGACAAGCATGGGCACAAAACAGCTGGAAAGGGGTCGGGAGTGTTATGGAATTGCTATCCTGGGAACAATGGCTTTAGGTTGCACAGCAGCATGGTATTCTGTAATATTGTAAAAGGCCCTGCGTCCGAAGAGGATGAACGACCTCGAAACTTTGGGCAGTTTACTTACTGTGCCTTGGTAGAAAGCGGCTGTTTGGACAACAAAACCAACGGGATCCTCTCGAATGCGACCTGCATGCTTCTTGCTACACAATTGATGATGATCCACCCAAACGATACGTTGAAGAGGAGGGGGAAAGGAGAAGTGTGGTCAGTCAACGTGATGAAGATAAACAGTGAAAAAAGCGCCTTGGCTTAGGGCTGATCAACTCAACAGTTTGTGCCATGCACTGTTGTCGCAGGAATCTGACACCCAGAGCTTGTTCTTTTCTCCCCTCCAACAACGTCTATGTTTCATTTCCACCATTTGCCGCCCCTTCCACACGCTACCCTCCCCTACTCGACGACTCAAACGTACGTGATGTTTTCCACTCCTAGCTCATCGTTGTCGGCCGTCTCTGTTAGGTCTCCGTTGGGTGTTGGCGAACCTGCTGGCGAACCTGATCCGGAGGGTGGACATGACGAGTCGACCTGCTGAGCTGGTACGATCGGGATCACATTCTTGAGCGGCTTGCGCTCCAACACTACAGCACTGGTGCTATTGTTGCTGCTACCTTCTGCCGTAGCCATGGGCTTGTTGTCGGTTGTGTTGCTCATGTTGACCTCAAGTTCGAATGGTGTGGTGTTTTGGAGCTGGAGACTTAAGCGGATTTCTGTTGATTTCAATTACGTGAGGACGAAATCCTGATCTCGAATGCTGGTTGAGGGGTGTCGATGGCCTTTGCTTTGTTCCCTTCTTTCTCTCTCAGTCAAGCTATCCAAGTGCCCCACAAAAAAACAGGGAACAAGAAATGAGGAGAGTTTAGTTGGTCGGGAATGAAAATGAGAATGCAGAATGGAAATGTATAGAGGGTGGGAGAGTTGGTGGGGGCGAAATGAGTACACGAAAGAGTATCCAGTCCTCTGTCTCTGTCTGTCTGTCTGTCTGTTCTGCCAGGGAGAGAGACGTTCCTGTGCTGTGCGGGGAACAAAGGTAAAGAGGAAAAAGAGAGGGGGAGAGAGGTGTGAAGAGACGTCAACGAGAGTTCCTCTCCTCCAATGGTGTGAGTTGTTCAATCACCCCAACCTCGTTAAACTCCCCCTTCTCTTCCAGAGTCGTCCTTCTTCTGTCATCACTGCCAGGAGCAATCCAGTCAAATGAAGCCAAGAAAGACACACGTACATACCAATAAGTGACGAAAGGAGACAATGGTGTTTGATATGCCTTTTCTCGCCGTTGTCTGTTCTTTCTCGCAGATGCCGGAAAGATGAAATGAAAAAAAACAAAACTATCTAATGCTATCTACAACCAAAGATAAAAAAAAAATGCAATCTGCGAGCAAGAGTGGCAGGGCAGCGAAACAAAGCACAAGAAGAGCTATTTCAAGTCTGTTCGTGGTAAGAGAAACAAAGAGAAAGAAGAGATAAAGATGAAAGAAGTAAAGAGTCAGAAGATGAAGAAGAGGAAAGAAAGGAGGAGAAAGTAGAGTGAAAAGATGTCAATGAGCGACCTTGCGTTCAGCTGCTTTTGTCTCAACAATGTTTATTGTGGAGAAATATTGCTCGTTTTGCCCAGTTTAATTTTTTGGGGTGAAAAATCTTCCCTCTGTCGCCATGGTGTCTTTCGTTGTGGCTACATGACGATCCAACATGAAATAACTACCTCATACTTTTAACACATGTCACCTCTTCTCAGATATGAAATCTAGCCATACAGAAGGATCACAATAACGTATTAGGAATAATAGAATTCTTGGCAGCAACCTACCATGCCGATGTTTGGATGCTTGAAAAGGATTTTGTTGCCGAAAGCCAAGTCGGCAAAAATTCCTCTCACAAACGACTTTGTGGATCCATCCTCTCAAAGTGTCTAGCCGTCCTCATTTCAACAATCTTTGTGCGCCACTCATGTAGGAGCTGTTTCTTTCTTCCAGCTTCGTCTTGATTCCTCCATCTGCATAATCACATTGGGTGAACGGGCCACAATGTGTGACATCCGACCTCCCAATATTATCTTCAATGAGCAAAAAGAGAGTTTCGGCTCGGGCAATGAGAGCTTTCTCCTTCAATGGCAAGAGAAAACGGTCCCTCCTCCTTCCCTCCCCCACTCCCTTCCCGAACAAAAAAAATGAGTGCGAGACAAAAATGCTTTTTTTTCCGTGGTGAATCATTTCATTCCCATGGTTAGCTCCCAGGCAAATTTTCAAGATTTCGACGGCGAAAAAAGTTTATGTTTCACGTCGTCGAAATGAAGATAGAGCCTCTATCATGCCAATGCACGCAGCTTCATTAAACATGCTGACAGATTTTGTTTGCAACGGACCAACGAACAATCGAATTTTTTTTGCCAACCATATGCTTCCTGGTTCGACCGATTTCACCCGAGTTCAATACATAACATTCGCGCACACGCCTTGCCCGAGACACTTGCTGTCTGTTCCCAAGCCAGTCAGCAGGATGTGTATGATTGACTGAATAACCATATGTGCCAAGACCTTTGAATGAGGGAGCTTTCTGCTCTCGATGTTTTTGGGAGTCAAGTCGGCCATTTAAATTTCTCTCTTCGTTGAACAGTTTCCGCTGTAGGCTAAAGTAAAACCAAACCTACAAGTGCGAGATGATAAGCATTCATTGTTCAAGAAAAACAAAAAAAATTGGATCGCGTTTACTTGATTGCTCTGATATTTCTTCATGGCAATGCAAAGCCATCGTGCCAATGTCATGCTGAAGCCAATCACCGGGAGTAACAAGCCAATTGTAAATATTATATCCTAACGCGCTCCACCTTTACATCACTAATCCAAGAGCACGCCACCAATACTGAGTTGTCACAGCATTCTTCAGATATCCTCAGATCGTCTATGAAGCACTCGCAGTTGCACTAACTGCTGTGCTGTGCAGCGTCCTTGCCTCACTATGCAGTAGCATATGGACAGCTCAAGATCTGTAGCCTAAAACGAAACACAGGATAGCAACAAAATAGATGAAAGAGAGAACCTCTAAGTCAGTGAATTCTAGATATTTTGAAAAGATTAGGGTGCAGAACAAAGCATAGAGATTTTTCAATAAATCAAATCGTGCAACCAAAAGTTTCGAAGGGTATTGAAACATGCCCGTTTTGAAAGCCATGCGCTTCGGGCTTCGGATATGATTACCACTCAGCAGCTATCTCTCCATTCTCCACCACTACTTCTCACCATCTCTTCTGACCAACTTTTTCTCACGAATTGCTCGTCTCTAGCACTGCTGAGTGATGTACACGTTGTTTATGCGGTGTATCACATCCTCAACAAACCTTGGTGAATCCAGCTTGCCCATGAGTGTTCTAGTGTTCGCCATTAAGAATAGAGCATTTTTCTCTGTCGACAGTCGCGTTGGAGGATGTATAGGTTTTTTTTTTAGGATCGAAGCGAGATACATACGAACAAAGCGCGTCCTTTATAATACACAGTATGCTTGGCAGATTAGTATGGTGTGTCCATGACGTGTTTGTTCCGTTTCCACCCATCCATTTCAGCTTGGCGCCCGTCAATGGTCAAAGGGACAAAGAAAAACTGGTGAATATGCACATAGGGAAGATTCAAGGCGTGAATCTAGACTTACAATGTCTGCTTAGAGTTTGGTACTAATAATGTCATGCGCCTCCGCATACTTCAGTGGCCATCGCCAGCGAAGGAGCGCAGCAAATTGTTAATTCTATTCAATGTATTCCTTTTTTTTTCTCTCGATCAGCCAAGATCATTGCCATTCAAATATATCACTAAAACTCTTTCCGACCGTGAGATTCCGTCTGAACTCAAATATGAAGTTTTGACGTACGCATGGTAAGTTTTGGTCCTTTTGCATTATCAATACGACGTGTTCAGTTCTGAGAAAATATAAAGGAGTAAAATTTTGTGAGGGAAGCAAAATCCTAGATTTTAGTTGGCACTGTCTGACACTCTCAAAAAACCAAGCATGTTGGCTCGTTTTTTAATCTTCAAAAAAGAAAAGAACCATGGGATTTTTTTGGTGGCGATCTCATTTGTGTTTTGTGCCTTATTGATCCCTGTTTTAGTGACAGGAGAATTAGAGAAAAATAGTCTATTGTTGTTTGACTCTTCCCCTGGAATCGGGAGAGTATTCGATTATTGAAATTGAGATCTCTTGAGACGAAATAGGATCCGAGTGCCTTGGAATTGGACTCTTTGAGAAAGTGTCGGATATGTGTCTTCTTATGAAAAAATAAATGAAAATAAACTATGTGAGCATCGAGTATCCACCAGTGGCCTCTACATCTGGAAAAGGCTTAAGAATGCCTCTGATGTTTCTCGATGGTACTTGGCCATAATAGCTGAGATATATCCTCTCCATTTCATAATGTAATTCCAAACCTGATGTCCATGATGCCTCAGATTGATCACTTTGATGGACAGTGAAATTGAATATGGGCTTACCGCTTTCACGCGAGACACCACTTTTATCTGTACTCAACCGTCGCCTTCTCAACATGCAGGAAAATCCATCGATGCTAAACAAGCTACCAACTCTCCATTTTGACACAACTGTCAATGATACATTCAGCTCAAGAAGCCACATACTACTACCCTGTTAGCCTGTTATCTTATAAATCAACCGGCCCTTCAATTGAAAACATTAAATATATATATTGAATGGTTTGTGAATGAACAAGGTATCTCTTGATGGTGAATTGGTGGATGATGGACTGGAATGGATGGTGAAGGTCGAGTTAAAGTAAAAAAAAAAAAAAAAAAAAGGCCTAGCCTAGGGCTGACAATCCAGAGGAGGGAAAAAAAGCTGCGACGGTATCGAGCAATAAAAATTGACAATATAATGTGGGATGTTTTTTTTGCTTCTCGCAACCTGTACCATCCTCTTTCTTCTTTCAAACCTTCCTCACTCTTCTGTCATAATAAATCAG
This sequence comes from Actinomortierella wolfii, assembly GCA_016098105.1. Taxonomy (NCBI): domain Eukaryota; kingdom Fungi; phylum Mortierellomycota; class Mortierellomycetes; order Mortierellales; family Mortierellaceae; genus Actinomortierella; species Actinomortierella wolfii. Next base: position 175,233 of record JAAAIY010000004.1, read on the forward strand.
ATCTCATAACTTTTCTATCCACGGTCGACATCGTACTCCCAACCAGGGAAATCTTGCTGGTGCTCAAACATGTCCACCAGTTTCTGATTGAAAGGTTGGAAGATTCTTTGGAGCCGGAACCGTGTTGCAAGCTCCAGTGGTGGGTCCGATGGCGAAGGTTTGTTATTGATCCCCGATCCTCCTAACGACGACGATCCATTGGACAATCCACCATTTCCTCCATATCCACGCTGACCCTTGGGCGACGATGATCCATTTGTCGAGTCATCATCGTCAACATTGCCAAGATCACTCGACTCTAGCAATTCCAGTTCATCCTGCAAAATGATGCCATTGTTGTTCTGATAGTGAAGGCCACTGTGCCGCAAGTGTGCCATCGGGTCCGTGCCAATCTCGATCGGGAAGTTCATGAAATGGGCTGGATCCAGCTTCAAGAATTGCGAGAGTCGTACCATCGTGGATACCGTCGACGATTTAGCATACAAGTCCTCTGTTCGCAACACCAGAATCTTGGTGAACGGCACGTACTTGACAAACTCGTGCAGCTGAGAGTAGTACAATCCTTTCACAATCAGGTCCAGTAATGGTGCGGGTGGGTCACGAGCACCGGGAGTGCGAGGACGAAGAGGCAGACCCATCCTGCGGGCAGCTAGAAAAAGAAAAAAGTTCCGTGCAAAAAGAGGCAGCAAAAATTAGGCCGAGTCTCGAAATCCAAGATAACATATGACTACTTCTTAGTTTGTTGTCGACTGAGCAATCCTTCTGTTCCTTCTGTCAAAAGCACAGCACAGCACAGCACAGATGTGAGGGTCCTTACTGATTTTTGCTTCCTCGCTATGGCACTTGAGGAATTCTGTCCACTTTTTGCTTCCAGGTCTAGCAATGCACTCCTTGAGAATGAGCAGCTCCTCTGCAACAATCTCCTCAAAACTGTAACCCCCAGCAAATTGCTCTATCAGAATATAAGATGAGGAAGTGTGTCAGTGGTGCAACAGATATTAAAGAAGTTTCTCCTCTTGTTTGGTGTTCAACATAGATCTTGACAAATCCATGATATCAGTTTTCCTGGACATACTCTGCTCGAGATAGTTGAGGTATGCACGGTCGATGGGGTCGCGGAAAATGAAGACGACCTTGATCTCCGGCATAGTATTAGCGATACGTCGACTGGCACCATCCATGTGTAAATAGCTGGGTGCGCATTCACCAACGACAATCTTCTCCTCGTTATAGTTAGAAGTCTCCTGATTTTCCATGCTATTGGCGTGGCTCAAGCCATAGTGCTGAATGTGAGGGAGAGCATCGCCTGGTAAGACTGGGTTGTGTGGCTGCTGTGGAATATCTTTGATAGAGGGAAAGTACCGCAGGTACCACTCCAAGTTCTTGGTCGAGGGGTCCATCTCGTTATAGTTTTGCGATCCAAAGAAAGGCGTGCCCCGATTGTCTGGGATGTCCAAGAGTGTTGCATTTGATATCCTAACAAAACGAAAAAAAGAAAAGAGCCAAACGCGTAGGAGCAGGTCGCAAAAAATGTCGAAAAGGGGTCGGTGGTTTTTGTTTAGTTTGCCATCATCGGGGTGAAGGGAAAACGGGAAGGGAAAATCAGGGTGTACATTCGTTAGTCTGAGGCAAACATATGAGAGTGTACAAAAATATACCGCATAGGTATTTACAGCGTAGGGAAAAGAATAGAAAAAAAAAAGCCTGGCCCAAAAGAGGGGGGAGCCAAGGCACAGCAGATGACTTGCAGATGCCCAAGCGCTCCAGGGAAATAGAGGACGATAAAATGAAAATGGGTTGTCGCTGTATAAATGATATATTTGATGCAGAAGCCCTTACCTCTCATACATCTCGTTGGACTTGACGAGGTCCCAGACCTGTGGATGGGTTCTGAAGGCCTCGTAGAGAACATTGGCGCCACTGTGTTCTGCGCCTGCAATGATGAAGCTCGGAACGATCTTCTTGCAGATCCTCCAGTGAGGGCGACCTGTCTGGCACACAGGTGGGTAGTAGACCACAGTGCTCCGCTCCTTCTTAGTCAGTAACTTGGGCAGGATATTGTCGCTGCGGTCGTCCTCCTCCATAGCAGTATTCAATGACTTTATCCGAACTTTTCCCTTGAATTGCAAGCTATGTGCATACCGCTCCATCATGATTCGCTCTGCATCCTGTGGGTCGGTCTCAAGAATGCCTGCCAAAAGATTCTTGGATGGCAGTTGCACCATCACAACCAGACATACGCATAGGAAGCAGCATGCCAAAGCAACCCTGCGCACTCGAGGCATGATGAATCAGGACTGAGGAGGAGAAAAGTGGAAAAGAGCGCAGTGGTGCAGTATTTGTAATGTAATGGCTGTGGGTACAATGGGATGACGGCGGATTGGGAGAAGAGAAAGGCTGTGGAAAAGGGCTTAGAGTGCCGTGCTAGAGAGATAAGAGACAAGCTCGGAGGTCTCTAAACTCCAATGAACGGAGGAAATGCTATAAAAGTCCTTCAAGAGATTGAAGGGATGATTGATGAAGTAATAGCGATGGAAACAGGATCTTTGTTAAAGATGGAGAGTGACGCAAAAAAGAATGCATGCAATTAAGATGCCTACCCATTCTCTCCCCCCTTTCTTCCCTCATTCTTACCAGGCAAACTGTTGCGCTATCCGTTGCAACTGTTTGTACTCTTGTGGGTTGGAAGAAACACAAACAAAGATGGAGAGTCAATTGGATATGAGAGACGGGGCAAGCTGAGCTCACAAGAAGGAGAGAAGGTGCAAGTGGGATTGGCTAGTGAGAGTGGGTAACCGAGCAAGCTAGAGGTGTGAGTCGGCCGAAGGCTGTCCTAATGTACAAAGTCGAGCAGAGGTATGCCATGAACAAAAAAACACCTCATTACCCAGCGGCGCCTTCCCAACCAGCAAAGTAACTTTGAGAGACTGGAACCATTGAAATGTCGCACTTAAGGGGTTATTCCACTCCTGTTTGACCAAGAGCCAACACAAAAAAATGTACACAGAATTTCGGTTGTTTGTGGGAGAGAGCAACGCGAACATCTTGATATTTCCATATTTTCAAAAGGGATATCTCCCTTACCCAAAGAATCCAATATTCCTATGATGTCAATGTATGTGAGAACTTTGCCAATTGTTTACACACTTCATAACAATTATGTGCTCTCACTTACAAAATGGGGCCTTTTATCTTGATACTTCCTTATGTATTCAAACCCAAAAGGAAACTGAAAAAAATGAAAGCATCACAAGGCATAGAGATCGTTTCAAGATCTCGAAGATTCGTGCCGTCTTATATGCGACCCGACTGGTCCACCAAAACAGTAGTAGTCTCTTTTTTCCTCTCTTCACTCATTATGATCACTACCAGGTGTTCTACCGCGAGTGCGCCGGGGACTAGACGAATTATGCATCTAATTTTGGAGCGCCAATGCCAAGGCTACAGGCATCGCCAACTTTTTTTTTTAACAAAATAGTTTGATCAACCGAGGACAGACTATATACTAGAATTATATGGTTTATACTGCAGTTCACAGCACTTCTGCGTTTCTGTGTGCAGCGACCGTAACATCAAGGTTCACGAATTAACAGGGCGGCAAACTACATTCACAATCACTTGAGCGGTCACGAAGCATATACGACGCCAATGAGAATAACTTCTCATTGTCTTCCTCGCATTGAGTACCATTATATCTTTAGTCTCTTTCCTTTCTCCTATTCACGATGTGTCAGTTATTAAAAAAAAGCCCAGAACAAATTCTTCGGGCGCTAGTTCCCTTCAAAGTTCAACAATTGGTTGAAGTGGGTTGCAAAGGAGGTAATCTACGTTGTAACCTAACTAGGAATCATCTGGGGGTAGTAAGAGTGTCCTCAACCCTCCATTCTCCAAAACACAACCTCCACAAGAAGCAGCAGATCTGGTTGTTTTATAGTATTATATAATACCTACCCGAAACTTCGAGAGCGTTACTCGACTGTACGCGCAAGGCCTCCACACGTGACAATAAAATATAGCCAGGAACACAAAATGGGTGAACTTTCCTGTTTCTTTTTTTGTTTCAAACACTCTCCACATACATATTCATATTCACAGAACTCCTCATTCTTATCAAAAGTCTCCACAATGGCACCTACAAAGTCTAACAAACGCTCGGGCTGTAGCTGTTCTGCTCTCGGTAGGGCAATTACTCCAACCTTACAATTGCTCGGCCATCTTCTCGGCTTCATTAGTCTTTTACTCATCATCCTACATCCCTCTCTCATTCAATAGAATTTCTTCCATATACCTGTCCATTCTGCAAGCAACTCTTTTGGCATGTTCTCATCAACCCTTTGTTACTACTTGACTAGAAACTCTCGACTTTAGAATAACGGTTTTCTAACTCTTGCCCATTCTCATGACTACTTTTTAACTACTAAATAGTGAGAACCACTGGAAGTTGGAGAACCATGACTGTCCTAACAAGGACGATGCAGCACGGCAGGACAAACGAGTGCCTATTTGCCCACTTTGCGAGAGAGCTGTTCCAATTCAAAAGGGTGAGGATCCAAACGTGAGGGTACGTTATCCACACTCCTTTTTATCTTGCTCTTGTGGACAACGGAGTGCTTTTTCGATGAAAAAAAAGTCGAAACTAACCTCCCCTCTCCTTACACAAATCCGTGTACAACTTTGTACCCACTTTAATTATTGATTAATCAGATGGAGCAACATATCGCTGCAGGATGTCCTGAGCCGGCAACAACAGCCTCCAAGCCGATTTACACTAACGCCTGCAATGTCAAAGGCTGTAAGAACAAGTCAGCCATTCCGATCGTCTGTGGACAATGTCGACAAAACTTTTGTCTGAAGCATCGATATGAAAGCGAGCATGCTTGCAAAGGATCTGGTACTTCCAACACCGCCAACCCTAAAAACGCAGCTGGAGCTGCAGCACAGGCTAGGGCAGCCGCAGCAGCATCCAAAATCCACAACCCTTTCAAGCATCATCAGCATCAACAACAGCAACAACATCAGCCATTGTCTTCATCCACAAGTTCATCCCAACGTCCACAGCCGACAGCTGCTGGGTCAACTACTAGACGTCGGTCCCTCAAGGACAAGGAAAAGTGTATCGTTTCCTAGAGTTTACATTTTAGAGCATCTTTAAAATAATGATCACCTGTACCATACCCATGCAGATACAAAAAAATAGTTGGTTTGTATTATCTACAGTGCGATCTCATATTATCGACTATGCCCGGTTTGCAGTAGAGTCGATGGCCATCAGTGAAGCCATGAATGTGAGGATCTATTTAATATGGACAATGAACATAAAAATGTTAGCGTTAGATATTTTGGTGGCAACAGAAACCTTATAGAAAGATAGTGCAAATGTAGGGGGGGGGGACAGAATTAACTGCCAGACACAAAAATTTGAGACCAACTTACAAGTTTGGAGCGGCACTCGATGATATCCTCAGGCAGGACAAAGATGACTGCACCAATCTTACGAGCGACTGAGATGGCGTATTTGGCGTTGTTCTTGGCATCCTCGAGGTTGGTACCGCGGGTAAGCATTGCGTAGTCGACGCAACCAGGGCGGACGCCGTTGAGGACGTCGCAGACAAAGAGACCCGTACGGAAAGAGGGATCCTTGAAGCTGCTGATCTTTCCAGTCTTACCACCGCGGGCGACAGCCTCGTTGGCCCAGCGAACAATCTCCATATCTGTAATATCACGACCAGACTTAGACAGCTTCTTCATTGTCTGTGTCACATTTTCGCGCATCATCTGCCAGACAAGACCCAGGGTCAGCGTTGGACTACCGTCGACAATATCGGCTCCTTGCATGTTCACCAATGTGTACCGGAGATGCTGACCAATCATAATGGCATAATTGGTGTTTTCAACTTGCTTGAAGCGACTCAATGGTTGACGGCGGCCAACACGCTTCCAGTCCACAATACCAGGATGCATCTTGTCAAAGGCCTGCAACAAAACAAGACCATCCTGAAGATCCGTATACAGGTTGTTGACAAAGGGGTCAACATCAAGACTGTTGAGCCACAGGGCAAAGACACGAGCCTCACGATCTCCCTCGGTGTCGGGCAGCTCAGGGCGCTCGACCTCCTCAACAGGGTCCAATCCAGGGTGGTTGTTGAACAGATTGGCGACGAAGGCCAAGTTGAGCTTAGGGTTACCAGCAACTAGCGTCTTGGGTGTCAGATACCTTCTGCAGTTGAGTTTCTCGGCATTCTGCAAAACAAGCTCAGCGCGGGCATGCAGATCACGTTCGTGGAGTGGTGCTCGTGAGCAGAGCTCAGGTGCAAGTTGGTTCAGCAGCACTGTGTAGTTCTCGCCGTCCTTGACATCAGAGCTAAAGTTTGTAACACTGTAACCAAAGACAACGACGGAAGACAAAAGAAAATGAGCATCACAATTACCATTCCAAATATAACATGAAAATTAAATGAGAGCTATCAGGAGCGACCAACCAAAAAATGAAAGAGGACTGTTGTAAACTTACGTGCGGTGCCAACCAGCAGCCTTGAGATGGTAGTTGAACCAGCGCAACAGAATCTGTTCTGGAGGAAGACGCAAGAATGCCTCGAGAGTCTCATCCTCCTCCAGCAAACGGTACAGTTCAGGGTGCAGACGGATATCGATCTTGGACAGCAAACCAGCCTTGATAATCTGCCAGATAAGACCCAGAATGAGATGCTCGCGACCATCCATGATATCTTGAGGACCAATGTTGACGACACTGCAGCCGATAGCCTTGGCCGAGTTGATGGCGACATTGTTGTTTTCAATGATCTGGAAATTGGATAGCTTGCTCTTGACATTCAGAACACGCTCATCGATGGTGTCAGGCACAGAGTCGTTGATCAGCTTGCAGAGAAGCAAACCATCTATTTGGCGTTCAAAGGTGTTGAGTGTCAGTGTGAGCGACAAGGCTGTTTCACCAGTGAAAAAAATTTCGACTCTTCGTTTCTCGGCTACAGCCCTCTGCTCTACTTTAGAGACTCACCTCGACACTCATCAAAAACCTGCATGGTATGGGTAGGGATTGGGAGGCGATCACCAATATGGGCATCGCCTGCGAGGACGGAGTTGATATGTGCTGTAAACTCAGCGCGTTCATCGTCGTTCATCGAGTGAGTAATGTTCTGGTTGGCACCCTTAACCTGGATAACACCCTTGTTATTCTGACGGGCTGTATCGACACCCTCACGCAGTTTCGAGATAATCTGTTTGTTGTACGTGTCGGGAAGAACAGCAAGAAGCGATATTAACAAATATTGCAAGGCAGACCAAGGCAGAACCAAGCTGTGACGAGAGAGGGACAACAACAAGATGATGCAGGTGCTGAACGCGACGAGGACTAAGCTGCTCACTCCCTTCTTTGTCCTCTTCCGAACTCTCCGTCTCCATGTCTTGTGAACTGTTGTCGGACAAAAGGGTGCTGATTATTATAGGAGGCTGAAAGAGAGAGGGTCAGTCCACTCTCAACCTCCGTCTCCATGTTCCCCTGTTACTGACTACCCCCTTTTGTCCTCGTGCTCACGATTTGGTTACCGAGTTGCGTGTTTTTTTTTCCTCCATTTTTTTTCGTTCCCCCTATCAATGTAAGTATCAAGCGAATACTGAACAACAACACCTCGAGTTATAGTATTTACCTCAAGGAACTCGTCAACTTCAACCTTGCCTGTAGCATTGATGTCTACTGCCTTGATAGCAGAGCGAATCTGATCGTATGACTGACCCTCGCCAATATCCTGAATCACTTTGACGAGGTCTCTCTGGTCAATTTGGCCACGGCCATCAATATCAAAACGTCTAGAGGAATAAGAAATAGGAACACCAGAGCCATTGATATGCTTGTGAGTACGAGTGCGAGGCAAGGACAAATGTCATGGAAGAGAAAAGAACATGAGCTGTGCATTACATCATGAAAGTCTTGGCGACTTCCATGAACGAAGAGGTTTACCTGAATTGGTTGACGAGATTATCGACATCAGCCGGAGGCAGCTGAGGATACTTTTTTGCGAGTAGTGCAGAGTTGATAATGACCATGTTTGGATATGTGGAGGTGAAAGGATGATTAAGTCGGGTGAAGGAGGAAATGAAAGTCGTGAGAGGAAAACGTCGAAGGCATGGGGTTGAAACCAAATCCCTTTTTTATTCGCAACGTGCCACGTTCAATTATAGAGGGCGTGCAATTATGGAAAGTGGTGGCACTTCCGCGAATCAAGACCTGCATTCCAAGAATGCACTCCCCCTACCTTTCGGTGCTCCACAGCCACAAACTCTTGGCGCGTCGACTGGGCGCCATGTCATGTTTCATCGCTGCTGCTTTCTCTTTCCACTACATAGCACTATGAGCCTTAGATCTCATCACTTTCTTTCTTTTCTTTTCTCTTCTCTGTGGTGAATGGGGCTATTAGAGTTTCTTGCCAAGATTGTATCAGCAGCTAGTTGCCTTGTAACGAATGTTCCTGAACAATCATCTAGCTATACTCACATTTTTGACATGGAGAGAGGGACAGGTGAGAGGACATTGTCAGAATAGTCGTCCGCAGCTGGCTAGAAGTCGTCTATACAAGTTCCAAGGCAACCCAAAAAAGAACCCTGTACAAGGTTATATCAATTTATAGAAAAAGTTTGGGCATTCAATACAGAGAGCAATGCATTTAGGGCGGACTGCGAAACATAATACTTCGTACGACCACATGCATCAAAATGACATTTCTACCATCTATTCACATTCGCCCTCATTCCTTGTATACCTCTTTTTTGCCCTAACCACCCAAGAGCCTGATGACTCTGGGGCCCTGAGAGAATATTTCCATAACCCCATCATACTCTCCGATTACATTTCACTGTTCCATTCCCTCTCACCCTTTGTTGTCATTTCGCTGCATTCACCATTGTCACTCTATGTGACCGGATAGAGTAATGGCGTCTATCAGCTTATTTGACTACAACCAAACGACGGCCTTCTGGTCTTTCATCATCTACTGCCTAGTGGTAGTGTTTGTCGCTGTCTTCTTCCTCTTCTACTCCAACCGTATCTTCGCCCAGGCTCTATCGAAACTAATTCGTTGGTACACATGGCATTACTTTAAAGCCTATGTGGAGCTTGGTACGAATATTTGAAACATCTCACACAAGAGAAAAGTCGTCAACCAACTGTTATACTGAAGCTAATATTTTAATAATGTTGCATGTGTATAGAGTCTCTTCAAATCGCACCTTTGGGTGGAAGGATCCTCTTTCGCAACTTCCGATATCATTCCACGAACCAGTCCATCACTATCCTACATGGCTACATAACCTTTCGCTATTGGCTCTGGAATGTCAAGACAGAGGATGACACTAATTCAGAGAATGCAACAGAATTCTCAAAAAGCTTTGGTGAGTCTTTGACAAGGAAAATCTCGGCATCAGTTAATGATTGATCAGAATGCTAATCTTTACCTCCTGTTTCTTGTATACATTTAGGTATGGCTGATCAGGACAATTGTCGAATCACTGTAAATACTGTCGGCTTGGAATGGTTCATATATAACCGCACTCCTGCATACGACGTGCTGGCACAGACTCTAGGCCTCAACCCAGATGCCTCCCCCTTTTCGTCAACGCAGGAGCCTAGCACAGTGACTGGTATGTTTATGAGTAGGAACGATCCAGAGGAAATTATTGAGTCTTTTCAAAGTATCTGACAATTGAGACTGATGTCTGTCATTACCTTTAGTAAATATGGCGGATGATCTACCAGCAGAGTCGTCAGAAATGCAGGACAAGTGGTTTAGAATGGCTCTTCCAATCAAGATTGTCTGCGACACGGGTGCAATCATTATGGGAAACGCTCATTTACCATCGCTTTTAGTCGCATCATTTCCTTCGGCGCACAGCATGTACTCGGTGACGAAAGCGCGCTCATCACTGGACCCTTACAAAACAGTGCTTTTGGTCACCTTTGACACTCCTTCCATTGATCTCCGCCCTAATGCCGACTATAACACAGACATCACAGGAAGGAACATGGGATCCGTTCCAGATATCTCCCGACTGTACGGACGTAATATATGAAATGAGAACTACGATGACGCAGAAACAAATATTCTTCTTACGTTAATTAATCCTTGGTCAAACACACTAATTTTGAAAACATAGTCCCCCGCAAAAGCCGTCTCGAATTTCAAAGCTGATGAAGCCGCTGAAAGATTTGTGGACTCGATTATTTGGAGTGACGCGCAAGGAAGCGGAAGAGTGGCACGGCCTTCCTCGGTATAGTCAGAATGTTACCGCGGATCAACTCAAAGACAGTCGGTTTGAAGAATATGCCATGGTGCGCAACGTTCTCCAGTGTACAGCGCTTGGTTTACGATATTCAACAGATACTGCAGGTACCGAAGAAGATCGTATGATTAAAAGGACCAGATCGTACATGTCCGGGCAAAACCAAGAGTCTAAATTGTTACGTCGTGTTCATATTGTATAGGACGAGTTCCTGCACCATCAGCCTATGGATCCGACGCAGACTATGATCTACCTCCAGAGTGGAGTATAGAACTAATTATCGATGAAGCGGTCATCTCTTATGGGCCATGGGCGGATCGCCAGAGAGCCGACATTCAGAATTTCTTCTTTCCAAACTCTTATCGGACTCTTCTTCCGACAGAACCACCGAAACCTGGAGAGCTCCGTGTCCATGCAGCACTCCAGATAATGGTTACCTTCAGCTCATCAGTCACATTTAAAATCCCCACTAAAGAAAAGTCGAAGGTACAATTCCCACCGAAGAAGTCGGAGAAAAAAATTGGGGTATTCCTAAAGGAGCATGCACTTAACGTTTATTTACCTTCGTCAATAGGACTGGAAATATGATGACCCCGATTATCAAGGCGTGCAGGGCGGGAAATCAACCCGTCCATATGGCTGGCTAGAGTTGAAGGCTCAGACTGGATCCACTATTTCAGTTGACATTCCCATGGTATATGGTCCAGAGGGATATAGGAATGTTGTTCTAGTGGATCTTCAGAATGTGGTTGTGACATCCAGTGTCAACTATGCACCAATGATTGAACTTAAAGAACTCAAGGTAGGAACGCCTCTCAGGACTAACGGCAAAGTATCCAGCGGGCGCTGCAGGTATCATTAACACAAATCTCCCTTTTGTTCTTTCAACTTAGATGGTTTGTCAACTGCATAACCCTCTTATCTGGAATGCTCAAAGAAACTGGGACTTTGAGCTCACGCTGGATACACCTCAAGTCTTCATCCTGCGAGATCATATCACACTTGTGCAGGATCTTTCTCGTGACTGGACGGCTGGACCGCCAGTCGAGATGGCATACTTTGTCCCATTCAAATATTCGTTCGATCTCAAGCTCCCTAATTTCCAACTGTATACCTACGTTAACGAGCATAACATCATCAATGAACCCACAGAGCTCGACGAGAACGGTACGTTGTTTTTATATATATATTCTGTGTAAAGGCAATGTTCAATATTGTATACTAACTTATTTCTCTGACTTTCCAACATGACCAGCTTTCATTATTGCTTCGGGACAGAGTCTAGAGTGCAGTATCGTTCTGCCTTTTATTCATTATAATCCGGAGCTGACCACAATAGGCTTTGATGTCGAGGTAAGGGTATAGTGCCAGTTGGGCGTAAATTTGTTGTTCTTGACTCTCATTACTAAAGCCTTTTTATTACACCCGTCAATTTTTTTACTAGATTCTGAATGGTGGATTAGAAATTCAGCTCCCAACCGCCCACACTCTCGGTGAATTCCTCACGCCGGACTCAAGGAAGTTTGCCACTATCCCTTCAGTAACTATTAAGGGAACCTATAAATATTATGACTTTGTGGACTCCAGTCATCTTGAGTCACTAGATTTGGATGTCAAGGTAAAACTAATTCACGCAGAGACTTGTCATTACTTCATCACTCTCAATGCCTGTATGCTGACTAACATCGTTCTTGCATACAAAATGATATCTCAGGGTGATGGTGTCACGATCAAGTTATTTGGAAGCGTTATCAGATATGTGTTGATTCTCATGGATAACTATGCTGGATTATATGTCAACTTTGTTACGATGGAAGAGTATCGGTATCAACGCGACAATCCCGGCAAAATGGAGGCACAAGAGAGGAAACAGGCAAATGCCAAGGTAAGCACATGAATCTTGCACTCTTATAGTTGAACTTTCTCTTTGAACCTCATTTCAGCCACTAATTGATAAAACAACTCGATTGAACACCAGCCTCCGAGTGATCCATATGAAGTGTATGTCAACTTCACCACAACAGACACAACGCTTATTTTACCCGAGAATCTCTACAGCTGCGAGAACTATTCCCGCATCACCTGCAGCGAACTTCAAATTGAACTCCGAAATCTCGACGTCTACATGGGTAAGTTACAGTTTTTTCATTGTTGTTTATTACTACCCTTCATCTTTAGAGCTGCGGACTAAACTTTGTATCATCTGTTTCAACGTATAGACATGCATGTTAACATTAGCCCGCTCACATGGAGTAGAGATACGACCAGAGACGTGGCACATCGTGGTCAGCGGCCAGGAAGAGGCAATCAAAACTATCTCTATATTGATGGAGTCACAGTGTATGCACACCGACTATTCGGCCCCTTGCCCAAAACCACCACTTACGTCGCCAATTGGAAACTGGATTTTGGTACCATCTATGGACAGATCAAACCTTCGTTTTTGCTAGGCGTCACATCTTTTGCCAAGGCTTTTACATACAACCTTGTAGATGGCGACAATGCATTCCCACCAGAGTATGCTACTGTAACACCCCCAGATATCACTATTGTGGACGTAAGCGTGAAAGACATCGATGTCTCTGTCTGGGGTGCCGACGTAGTCAGCCAGATTTTGTTGAAGGATGGCGTGGTGGTCCACTTTGATGATGTCATGAACGAGAGGTACCTTTCACGCGTTGTCCTCAAACTCCCATCTCTGATTGTCCGCTCCATGGCTCTTACCGATACGAATCGGGAAGATCAAGCCAATGATCCTGATAGGGTAAGAGACATTTTGTGGCATGCAGCACTATGAACTGTTGCCGTTTTGTCACTATATGTTAGTATGTTTAATATTTCTTTATTTATGTTACTTCATTTTTAAATAGCTGGATCAGGATCAATGGCCGTGGGTCGAGTTGGCTAATCTTAATTGTGCATTCGACACTACAGTGTATCAGGGTGCAGCAAACTGGAGGGAGCGCCGAGCGAAACAGCAAGCATTTGTCAAAGCTCAGGATAGCGAGACGCGTCGCTGTCCGTATATTTATGCGGAGCGCGCGGAGGACGAGGAGCCCCCTCATCCCAACCTTCGTCATAATCACTTTGGCACACTATATGTCCCACCACTGACTTTTGACCCTGAAGCACTACGAGAAGGCTCTCGGGACTTACAAAGCCATAGCCACAGAACATCTATGGTCGAAAGTATGAATGACGGCGGATCTATAGTTGAACTACCATCTGAAGACGAGACTCCTCGGCAATTGCACCGACACTCCTTTAATCGATCGAATTCATCGTTCTCAGTCTTGGGTGGTGCATCGGAAGATGAACACAGCAGCGAGTATGGCTCGCAAATCGACGATTGGGATGATGACCTCTCTAACCCAGATCTCGAATGCTCTTCCTCGGACGACGACGGGCTGGAGAGGAGTATCATGGATGATGACTCTATACACCAGGAAGTGGTGGTAGAAGACGAAGAGGAGACTTCGTCGGTGCACGCGCGGTCCATTCCGTACAGCACTTACCTCAAGCGCTATGCTATCTATCAAAGCCGCCCTGGGTATCAGTTCAGTCCATACATGCCACCACCCCGTGTTCTCTTTAACCAGTCCAAACTACGGGATATCTTGGACGACGTGCCTCGGCACCACCCGAACGCCAACTTTGAGAATGCGTTCGAGGAAAAGCTTGCCAATGCAGAGGGAATTTCGTCCGCACATCCTAGAGGCGAAGAAGGGTCGCAGGAGAAGCGGACGACAGTCATTGTCGATGCTACGCAAGATGTCAAGATTCTGCTGACGCCAATCTTACTCAAGATCATCCAAGAATTCCTTGAAGCGATCAATGCCGAGGAATGGGATCTCGAGACAATGCTGGATGTCACGCAGATGGAGTATGTGGAGCTCTTAACAAGGATGCAACCGAGCAAACTTCATTCGCAGCGATTCGCCGTCAACATCCCCAGAATTCATCTCAGATTCATTCAGGATATCATGATGCCGGACGCTCTGAATGGAGGCGATGACATCAATATGATCAAGACTCGATATGAGCTGTCGGACTCGGACACCAATCTTTGCGCAGTGGACATTGTCCTCGACGACACGGCTGTGATTGCGGCTGTGAAATATGAGGACGAAGAGTTTGAGAAATTTGTTCCTGGCAAGATCCATATTGCATCGTTCAAAGTGGTAGAGTCCCGCGCCAGTTTTGACTTTTCGATGTTCAAACTAAATGCACGGTTCGTTTCAGGATCGACGACGCGAATATTTGGCATCCCCGACTCCCGACATCAGTTTTCACGGCTGAATATCAGCCACCTATCGTTTGACAACGAGCCCGTCATAGCCGATATCACATTCCAGAACTTTATGATGCGCCTCGTCCGATCTTCAAGTCCGAACCACTTCTTGATGCAGCTTGACAAGCTAAGCGTGATCTTCATCAATCAATCTGCTGAGATTGTCGCGGGTGCCATCTGTTCTTGGTTGACGTTTTTGAAGGATCTTAAAACTATTCTCCAGCGATTCCAACTTCGACGCTCGAAGCAGCTGCAGACACTCTTTTCAGAAATTGCAAACTTTTCGCAGCAGGAGAACATCAACACTGATCCCGTCTTCCTGACAAAGCCTTCAACAACACTCCGACTCGGCACCTTATTCTATCGCAACGATGATGGATGGAAGCTCTTGGCACATATCCGCCATTGCATGCGTGAGATGTCTCATTCCCGACGAAATGAATTACAAAACTTGCTGAAGAGGAGCGAACTTGAACATTATAGCACGGACGCCATGTACAACACCGTCATTTCAGTTTTCCAGAAATGGCGCAGTTGGGAGATTGATGATCTTCACCAGTGCCGGCTCTTTTCAGACGTGTTTGAGAAAAAGCGGATGCCAAGAGCAGATATGCCTTCAAATGTCGTATCGAAAGAACCTTGGATTTACAACGTGCTACGCTACTCAGAAAACTCTGTGCAATTGCGACTTGGTGAGTTTGAAGGTGCGATCTTTGATGAGCAACAAGACAACAGTCTCAACGTCACCAATCTTGAGTTCATTTTTGAATCCAAGTTCAAACCCGACATTTTGGCGCACGAAGGTCTTTTCCCAGGAATGCCCATTTCTGGTGACGCAAGCCGACTGAGCACTGGTTATCTCGACGTCGCTGTCAAGACTGGGTTTGGCAATGCCTCGGTTGTGGTGAATCCAGTAGTCATTGCGTTCGTCAAGCACATTCTTCGAGTTGAGCGTACCTTCCGTCCACAGTTCAACAAAGTACTCGACGCTGGACTACCCACGGCTGCCAGCCTGGACAAGAAAATGGCAGGCGATGTACGATTCTATGCGGAGGGCATAAGCTCACCGCGCCATTCAATTCAGTTCAATCGTGATATCCCACCTCCAGCGACGTCTACGACCAGTATTGCAGAGAGTGAGACCAATATTCAAAAGGTCTTGGATCGCTTCGATATCGTGTTTAACGGTATGGCCGTTATTGAGACGATATTAATCACGATGCATGCCCAAAACCTCACTGCCAAGGTGATCTTCTCGCAGATACAGGCATCAGCTCTCAACTTTGCTCAGCAGCGCTCACTGCCCCACTACGACCCCGAGAGTATATCGGTAGCCAGAAGCTCAGGATCCAATACTGAAAACACAGGACAGCGCTCCGGATCGAATCGTCTCATTGGGTCTATTGTGAGCAACATTAGCAGCATTAATTCGACTCTACTGGAACGGGTGTATGCTAAAGAAGGGTCCGTGAACGTGCAGCAAGAGCGCGAGCTCTTGACGTTTGGCATAGTTGGTCTAAACTCAGATGTGACGCTCAGTTTGTTCACACCTCCCCGGAAAGCCAACAAAGCCAAGGGCAGTCTCCCACGCGAGGTAATCAACGTCTTAATCACATTCAAACAGGTCGGGATTACGCTACCAAGAAGCATCCTCAAGCTGTACCTGTTTGCCAAAGATTGGCGTGAGGAGAATATGAAGAGCTTCGATTTTTTGTTCCAAGGCGTTATGGACGAGTGGGAAGCAGACCGCAAGTCACGACCACAGCCAAAGGTTGTATTGCCGTCGGTACCACGCGAGCTAAAGGTACAAATGATCCTCAAGACGTTTACTCTCGAGTCCCATATGCTTCCCTCGTTGCTCTTTCAGTATGAGGCCGGTGATTTGATGGTTATGCTGCACGACATTCCTCCAGGGCTGGCTGGATCGACACCACGGTTGACATACAATATTCAACTACTTCGGCAATCGGTCGACTTTTTGGCAAATCAGAAAGGCAAAGGGGGCACAGACCGGCACCATCTCCTGGAAGACAAGCACGCAGCGAGCTTTACATTGCCTGTCATCCGTGCATCTGGTAGTGTGATGAACATCATGGATGCCGCAGCAGCTTCGCGGACCAGACGCTCCTCGATCACTGCTCTGGCGCGGAACAGTCGAATGCCCAAGAAGCTCGATATGTCCGTTTCGCTTGATTTTGTAGAGCTCACTCTCAATGTCAGTATGCTGGACAACCTCCTAACTGCACAATCATTACTCGGCGCTGAGGTCAACGAGCTGATTGACATGCTTTCTAAAACATCAAAGCCTGCAGCGACGCCAACCAGCATCCCACCTAGCCCATCGGGTCCACCACGGCCATCCAGTAAACCCGAATTGCTCTACTTTGTCAAGGTGTCTCTAGTTGGACTGAGTATTGCAGCCGTCAGTCCATCTGCCATTCTGTACTTCGAGTCGGACCTGCTCAAAGGAGTCATCACAAACAACCCAGACGCAGGACCTAGTGATTCTCTCCGTAACGCGGCGCATTCTCGACTTGCATGGCGTGTGCATGCCCAGAGTGTTACGCTCTCTCTTAACCACCACCTAGGACAGGTGCGGACTGCATCGAGGACAGAAGACTTCAAGGCAAGGAAGCTTCGACTTGCCTATATCACGATCAACTTGAACGTGCAAAACTTTAGTCCGGATAGGAGCGAAAAGGATCGTTTTGCACCCTCGAATGTCTCGCCGTTTTATGTCAGTTTCCTCAAGATCCACGCACTTATGCAGCCGCAGTCTGTTAGCCGAATGATAGGCCTCTACACGTACTATGTGCACGAGCTTGATCGGCGCAAGGAGATGAAGGCAGCAGAGATGGCGCGCCTAGCTGATAATACTAAGAGGATCATGAAGTCACTGGATGTAGAGGTGCCTACTGCCTACAAGGACAACACAAGATCGATGCTGGAGGCCATTGAAATCTACCTGACAATAGACGATGTCGCGGTAGCAATTCCACTTGACCGTCGCGAGGATGTGATGAGCAGTTCGGAGCGTCTTGTAGAAGCATTCCTGATTTCTGCCACATCCATCTCTGTTTTGACCAAGAGCGGAGAAAAGTCGTCAGGCACGCTTAACAACCTTTGCGCGCAGTTTGTCCAACGCTTCGATCAGAGCAAAGACGAGCACTTCCGGTCTCGGCACCACGCCAAGATCAACCGTCTAACATTCCCCAGTATTTCATGCAAAGTGGACGCATACAAAGAATCGTCGAGCGTACAGCATATTTCATCAGAGGCATTTGTTTCGGGTTTCGAGCTTGACATTGATCCAAGCATTGTTCGGTATATTACAACCCTAAGCGATGTCTATGATCACAGCAAAGTACTGGTGACCTCCGTCAGCTTGGAAGGTACTGGAGGTGGTACAGCAGCTGCAGCACCAACCGCAAGCGTAACCTCTTCCAGCATCAGCAGTGGTGGCGCGTCTGGCAGTGGATGGATAACCAGTACTGGAACAGCCAAGTCAACATCGTTCTTGGATCCTAGTAGCGCCCAAAACCAAGCGTCTAGTGCTACAACGCCCAATACTGAGATTCCTGCGGCATCATTACACCCTACGAGCGTGGTTGTTATCTGGAAAGTGGAGAATACGTTCCAATGCAGTAAGAGTGTGTGCCGATTCTATCCCAAGGGGTACGCTACGTCAAGGGTAGCCAAGCCGAGTGGATTCACCAGTAAAACCTCAGCGGACGCCTCAGGCGTCGATAGATTTATTATCCCTGGTCTGTCACTTTGGACAAGCCTCATGGTTCCTGTGAGTGATAGCGTGGCAGATCTTCAAGCCGCTGGCCCTGCACGCCTGCATGCTGAGATCAACGTTCACTCGAGTGAGAATACCTTCTACCCATCTCTTGTACCGTTCTTCCACGATATTGTCAGTGGTCTCAAAGAGGGCATCCGGCGACCGCGAGCATATTCAAATCCAAAGTTGCACGAGGACTCACTCAAGCCTCCGCTCATGAACCCGACATCCGAAAGCCGCAGCCATGGCACGACTGAAAATCTGGACGTGCCACCGCCAATCTCCCAGTCAAATTCCTCAGCAAGCCTGGTATCCGTTGGGAAGAAGCAGGATCTTGCTGTGACAGTGTACCTGTTCTTGGAGAAGACACGGATCGAGTTTAACTGTCAGCCAACGGCGAAGGTCATGTCAGTGCTGACGTTTGAACAAGGCAACATTCTGACAAGTTACAACTCAGACCGAGCTGGCAACACGACGTCTACATTAGCCGGCACGTTCCAGGGAGCATCGTCGGAAACACGGCACATTTTCTCGCAGGATAAAGGATTCAAGCTGGAAACAAAGGCTGTTACGTTCAATGCTGTCGCCGAGACTAGAGCACATGCGGCTCCGGAGAATAACAAAAAGACTTTGTCAGTCTTTGTTGACTTTATTCAGTTTGGCATGGATTTTGACCTCCGGCAGTCTGAGATCCTGGTGCTTATGAAGATGATATGGATGGACCAGGCCAACTACCTTATCAAGGATAGTATGACAGTCAGCCGATCAGGTTTGTCTCAGCAGGCAGGCAGTGCGGAATTGCATGGACATTTTCCTTCACATATACCTCGTGGCGCAAATCGTAGCAACGACAGTAGTGAGGCGTCATCGTTCAGAGGTAGTACGCCCAGTCAGCCATATGCCCCTTCACCATCAGGAAGCAACAATAGTAATCAAGTAGTGGCAATGCGCGAGTCGAGCTTCCTAGGATACAACGTATTTGCGATTGCTCAGCTGCAGCAGATGAAGATCACTGGTGACCTTGGCTCGCAGATTGGAAAGATGGAATTTAGTCTGGATCAAGTCAGCCTGCGCATCAAGTTGCGTCCATTCCATCCTCGATCGTTGTCGTTATCGACAGGTGCCCTCAACTTGCAGTTCCTCCCTATGGACCGAGGCTGGCTCGAAGGTTATCTGACTATGGATGGTGTGCATCTAGAGTCGGTGGCAAAGGTAACAAGAGTGCCTTCTTTCCCATGCAACATCTGCGAGGTGCAGTTAGTGACGAAGAAGCTATCGTCCATGTTGTCGTACGACTACAAGAAGATCCTTGTTCTGGAAGTGGATCCTTTCCGCGTGGTTGTCCAGGATCATTGGAACGGACCAGACATGGAACGGGACCTTTCGCTCGCCATTCTAGCGCATCTCCAAGGGCTGCGGTTGCTGGCTGGAGCTAAGACTGTACCAGTCTTTAAAACGGTATTCACCCGCCTCGTGGCGCTGTTGGAGCAGAAACAGAGCGCTGCGCTTGAGGAACTCAAGAACCCACTGCTGTCACCGTCATCGCTTCATTCTGGCACGCGTGTTATGTCGCCTACCGGCAGTCTGCACAATAGTAACGCGGATGTTGGTATGGAGGGCAACAACGATAGCTCTCTAGGCAAAACAATGGAGTCCCTGCGCCCCATGTGGAACGCGATCGGGCGAGTGCAACTTTCCGTCCAAGAACTCGATTTGTCCTTCTTCCCGTTCCTGCTGTCGGACAAGGAATGTACACACGCCAGTGTGAATACTGTCAAAGTTGGTTTTGACCGCTATGTAATCTACGCGGATGGCCATTATGATGAGGTACTGCCAGTCATCCATCGCTTGACCACGGTTTCGATCGGTGGCCTAAGCTTGCAAAAGTATACACTCCCAGTCTTCCAAGACTCCAGCCAGGTGCACTTGTTTACAGTCCAGCAGTGGTTTGAGCGCACTCGGACACACAATGCTCAAACCATCGCCAAGCTTCCGGCAACGTCACAGATGATGGAGTCGTGGCAGCAGCTGAACAGCCATGTGGTTGAACACATCTGCAAGACCCAATTTGCAGGACTGATCGACATTGCCACGGACTACCGTCTGTTCCGAGGCGTCGAAAAGAACGTCGAACGATTCATGGAGGAGATGAGCATTCGTGATCATCGAAGCGCGGATGAGACTGCTGCTGCTACATCGGCTGCCGCAGCAGCTGCTGCAAAGGCCATTGATGTGGTAGCTGTCGCGGCTGCTGCTGGTGGTAGTAGCGGTAATGGTAATGGTAGCAGTAGTGTGACACCGCCAATGCTGAGTGATCTATCGGTGATTCAGCAACAAGAATCACCAACACCACTGAGTATCGGTAGCCAGACCAGTCTTGGTGAAATTGCTTCAGCAAGCCAGGACAAGCCTTCACTAGCCGCAACCTCAGGACAAAAGCAGAAAGACTCGCCAGCTTCGGGAACAACAGCTGGCACAATTAGTTCGGCGGATGAAGCGACTGGGCTGACATCGTCATCGCTGCGAAAAGGACTCCTCATCGCTGGGCTGGGTAACAGCGACGAAAGGGGATCACCGGACAACAAAGGGGTCCCATCAGAGGATGAAGGCAATGGCAAGGACGCCAAGTCAAAGACATCCGGCACTGCTACGCCTACAACTGCGACGGCGGCACCAGTGGCATCAACGTCGAGTGAAGGATCCAAGAAAGGAAAGGAGAAGTCTCTAACATTCCAGGCACGCGACTCGATCGTCTTTAAGCCGGCATTGGATGTGTTGCCCAACACACCTCTGCCATTGGGACAACTTGGCTTCAAGAAAGAAGACATTCCACCAATTGTACATACATTGACAAGTGCTCTGGAAGATGGGCTCCTGGCAGCAGCGGACTTCCACCAGGATAAGGTTCGGGTCATGGGACTGCATGATTTGTGGGAAGGACGTGTCAAGATGGACGACTAGATACTCTATCGTAGTACTTTGTAATATTTTAATGGTATTTTAACTGAAAAAAGGTGCTTGTTATTTTAAAGAGGTTCTCCTTGGCGTTCTATGGGCGACAATGCCCTCATGCAATGATCACTTTTGTTTTCTCATGGTGGTTTTCCATCGCACAAATAAAGTTGAAGACCGACGTATATAGTCTGCAGATGCGAGGCTAAAACTTGTGGCAGGTGGGGGATGAATATCTATCACTGCTTACAACGTCCTTAGACACCAACACTATCATAAGACCTTATCACAGTCAGTCTGGCTAGTGCTCATAACTCTTCCCCCTCTGAAACGGCATTGAGCTCAAAAGAGCGCGATGGCCTATGCTCCCGGACTCGTGTGGCTCTCTACGTTGCGCAAAGCGGTTTTTTTACACACGCCATCTTGCCCGTTATTGCTCACATCGGCACGTGTAATAGGATCCTTCAATACTGGCATATGAATTTAATGATTCAAACTTGGTGAATTATTGAAACAACTGAGGGTGCTACTTTGACTGCCACGACATCCAGCTGCATCTGCTCCAGGGGCAGGTATCTGAGCTCTATGACATGCTAAAGTGGGAAGGTACAATGAGGAAACCGGACTCAACAAAGTCAACTCTGGCAGCAGCTACAATACCAAATAGTCTACGTGAAGTTGATCTGGAGCCATCCAGGATCCATCAAGGTCGAAGCAGCAGTCAAAGCACAAGTCAAGATAGGAGATGGACTATGTTAAAAGGCTTGAAATGTCTCCAACAATCAAAGAAGGTAAAATTCAGAAGTAGCCACGAAGGTTTATCCTTTGTCTAGATCATTTGAAATGTGTAGAGGGTATAGTTTACAAAATATACACTGGCACTTCATGTTTTAGCCCTTTCTGTATTGTGTGCTTTTTGAAGTTGTCCTTTGGTCTCGCTGCTTCTTAAACTATGTTACTTGCAACGACGAAGTCAGTTTTTGCTTTGTTTTGACTACGTATACGCCCACACTCATGTTCCCATTCATCGAGTCTAGAAGCGTTATTGAATCATATATGCTCTGTATTCTGTGGTAATACTCTACTAGGGGTGATGTGGTACTATTCTGTTTTGCAGGAATTTTTGTTGCTTACCCCTATTATGTGCAAAATAGGCTAGGGTCCTTTTAGGAGAGTTTCTGCGAAGCTTGACATTATTAAAAACATTTCATAATGGTAGATGACAATTAACGATTAGCGTGGCTTTGAGGCGAATGATTCAGAAAGGGATAGATATGTCAGGTCTGCTATGGGCTGCACTTGATCGTGTGGAGACTGTCGAGCGAGATCAACATTGTCCCATGGTGTATCTTTGTGATGAGATGCAGTGTAAATTTATATTCATGGTGTGTCGCAGAGGATGGCTTTCTCTTCTGCCAGATGCTTGTTTCGGACTTTCAGGATGTAAATTTTATCGCTGTTTCTTTGCCGGATTACAACAGGAGTGTAAGTCACACAGCTTGGGAAGATCGCCCAAACCAACATTGCGGGAAATGTGAGACCCATGAGATCAAGCTCTATCCTTCTGCTCCTGAGACTTTTATCTTTCTTTCAACATGCCCGCGGATTCAACAATGTTTTTGCCTTTGCGTCGAATAATACTACCAGCTAGAGGCCTTTCAATGCTCACTTCTCGAAGAAATATTTACCACTGTATTGAGCCTGTATTGCCAGCTGACAGAGCTCTATCAAATTGGCGCAACTGCACTTCCACGATGGTTCATATCATACGAAGACTTGGTCGACCTTTAAACAATGGGTGTCGCGGCTTCCGTAGGAAATGATGATTGTCAATGCTTACGCATATAATGAACTCCTTTGACTAGCAAGGGCATTATCCAGTATCTTTCCTTCCCTTCTCATACATGGCGAGCGAAGGCCACCGTGAGTGCTTTAGCCTCTCCAGAATAAACACCATAACAGATTGCAGGAGGAACCAAAGCCCCATCATGGTAATCAAATTTCCACATCTCAAGTGACCACTATGTGACCCTATCGATTGCTTCAATATTCGATGTCCACAATACAGCATTACCGATCAAAATTAGGTGTGCCTATTTTTAATTGATCAAAGGTAGGAGCCCATATGGCATTCCTCTGAGAAGTGTTCAACCTAAATACCACATGTTCTTAGAGTGAGGAGCCAGGTCAGGCATGCATGTCCCCATGTAGCACTCTCCCGAGCAGCATTCAGACTCACTACCACAAGGATAGCCAGGTCCATAGCACATGTTCTTGGAGTGAGGAGCCAGGTCAGGCATACAAGTGCCCATGTGGCACTCTCCCGAGCAGCATTCAGCATAACTACCACAGGGATAGCCAGGTCCATAGCACATATCCTTGTCGAATGAGTTCAATCGGTGAGGTATGGCCAAAACAGCGGTGGCTAATCGAGTATGGAAGTATTTTTGGACAAAGAGGGGTATTAGGTTTCGTGGACAAGGTGGGCACAAATGACAGCTGTCAGTGCCCGGAAAGAAAAGGAAAGATTTTACCAGCAATGAGAACAGTAATAGCGTTCCTGGCGAACAACATAGTGGATTGATTGTACTGAAAGACGAAAGAGGAGGAAGAGTTAGATACTGAATAGTCTTGTGGAGAGAAACTTGAGGAGGAAGGGAATTGTTGATGAAAGGACAACGTCTCACTTGCTCCTTTTATATAAGACGAATGAGCTGTTGTCAATGTGTAATTGTGAGGTACGTTTAACAAAGGAATACCTCAAGATGCGATCTCTCTGGCTAAATGAAGTAAGAATTGCCTACATCTAGTCTTTGCATATCACTGGTTTTTGCTGATGAGCCATGCTTGTCACTGCACACGCCCCAATACATTCCCTTTTTTTGCTTCTAGCCACCCATGCCCCGATACGTTCTCATGCCCTTTATTTCTCGTCATGCACTGTGCATATATTCTTTTTTATTTCTCTTTTGGCTACCCACATCCTAGCACGTTCCCATGCTCCTTTTTTTTCTTCCTATTTCTACGTTCGCTTCCCAAGCAAAACCAGATGCGTTCTACGCTCTTATCTAACCACATCCTTGCACGCTCCGTAATGCCTATGGTAGTGACAGCATGACAAGTATCCAGACCATCAATGCATGCTTAACCCTCACAAGGCTTTCACCTCGGTGCGAGCCAACTGAATCTCAAATTCTCAGATGTATATGTATCCCAGCTATTCTATCTCTTTTTATTATCGATTTCACCCTCCTACTCCTCTTTTTTTTTGTTCGCAATGATTTGATCGAGCAGTTACTACTGCCTTAACAAGGGGTCCAAGCCCGATCTGTGCATTTTGAATAGGATGAAAACAGAACTCTTCACGCCCTCTCCTCTCTGCAATAATGTTTCTCTCAACTCAATAATTAGAATTATCTATCCTAAGTCCAAATGAAGAGTGTTAAACTTTCATTTTTGCCACAACACGTATCCATATTGCAAAAACGACCAAAAATACTAAGCTCGTACAATCAAATTAGCATTGGTTCAACTACCAAGTATAACAATATGACGAGATTCATCGCCATCATACATATCCGTATTCCTCCTTTTCACTCTCCTTCTTTGACTATATGCTATGCATCTTTGTTTTTTTTTCTCGCTACTCGGTTCACACGGTGTGAATATTTCGAGACTGCTGTAACCACATCCTTGCATGCTCCCACATTTGCTTCCTTTATGCGCTGCGTAAGCATATCTCCTCTTATCATTCTGCCGATATTCTCACGCGTTCTCATACTCCTCACTACGCATGTGCTACGCGTGTTTACCTTTCTCGCATTTCCCACTACAGGCGTGATGCCCTGCCACTTCCTTCCTAAACTATCATAAGTATATTTTTAACTTTTTTTCTACTCATACTCCAGAGCCGGGTCCCCCCCTAGTGTCCTGACCATGTATACAAAGGACAAGACTGCTTTGAGGTACATGTTCTTCCCAGAACGTATGTGTATTTAATGGAAAATAAACAAAAATTTGACAGCAGGGTAAACACGAGTGTTGAAACAGCAAAACTCTCAAAACACAAACAGCAGAAAAAAACATGTAAATCAGTCAGGATAGTCGCAATGCAATTCACGCGGTGGGTAGTTCATGGCGATGTGAAGCTGTTCGAGAATCGCATGATGCGATATCTCCGCCTCTTACAGGTCGCTCTAAAGGCCGTTTATAAGGATTTGAAAGTGAGATACATTGGGGCGTGAGATATAGCGCCTTGGTCCTACATGGCCGAAGTTCGCCCAAGGGTTGTTTTTATTTCTTTCTATCGGGTCCTGAATATATTGACTTTTTTTCCCATCCCATCCCAAGCATTTTACCAATCCCAAGAAATATAGGAGTATATAAGGCTACTTCTTATAGCTGCCGATGATAACATTCATTTTAAATCCCTCATATAGTTCCTCAACTAAACAATAACGAATGATACGCGTAAATCAGAGCAAAAAGATTTGATACTTTGGAAAGAGAGGCTCTCTGACAAGTGTTCAATTCTCAGGTGGAATCGTTGTGTCTTCTAATGTGTAGCTACTAATGCGTCCTTGCTTATCCCTAGACACTCCTTTCATACTACTACCTCGCACAATTTGCATTCCATGTTCTTTTTGGCACAGCTTCACATGCGCATTTATCAAAGTGGTTCGAAAGTTAACTGACGTCAGATTAGAAATACTATATTTCGGAAGTAAGTGGCCTGACCAATGAATTAATTACAAGCAATTGCATTGATCCCACTATTGCTGCTATTGTGGATATAAACTGGTAGAGCGGATTGGCAGAATTTGTATTGTTCTAGCAATGAAAGAGGGAGTGTCAAACACGGAGTGAACCAGCTGAATGACACCGAAGAGAGGATAGTCGTGTCGCCCCAGGTCTGGTCTTCACTGTTAGTTAGACTTTTTATCTCTGCGTTACATAGACATATTACAGGAGGCAGTATATATTCGGCGTTGAAGACCTGGAAGGATAAAGAAGGAGCTGGATCAGACAGACAATAGCAATGAACGAACAGTGGGTTCCCAGAAGGAAATACGCTCAACAAATTGATATTCCACCAGGTTGAAATTCGAGAACACGAGCCACCGGCACCTCCGAATTCCGTAGCGGCTATTTTGGCTTTAGCACCTCCTGTAATCGCTGTGGGTAATGCAGAATTATTTCACTTTCACTCGAGATTCCTCGCGAGTGAAAAAGAGTACAAGTTGAATGTTACAGCGTGCATTTATCCAATGTTAAACAGTGACATGTAGGAGTCTACAGGAGTGGTGAACTTTTTCAAAATGTGTTCGGCGATATAGCTTTGATCATCACATCTTGCCATCCCCATTCATCTCTCCAAATCATTTTAACTCTATTTCATGACAAGTTTATCCCCTTTTTCACGATGAGAAGCATATACAAATGTACAAAAAAACAACATCCATCAAAAAGAAGCTTTCGTCGCCTTTTCTTATTCTTCTGCTATGCACTCAAGTCCTCTCCTTTAACCATTAACACCTTCATCGGCACAGGCGAGGCGTGGAATTGTATATCGTGCACGCTAAGGAACACGTACAATCGCGATCAAAAAGTTCTTGGTGAGTCTGGCCGAAGTCAAGACGGACAAAGACATCCAGCATGAGATCCAAGTGTTGGAAAAGCTGAAGGATAAGCATATTATCCAGTAATACAGCGCAATCTACAACGAAGAATGACTTGTACTTTGTGATGGGGTTTTGCCGAGGGTGGTAGTCTCGAAGCTGCCATAAAGTGGCACGTCCTGAACTGGCACCATCAAGCATCGGTTTAAGTGGAGAGATCACACGCAGACGTATTGAGCGTTCAATGATTGTGGCTAACTAAAAAAAAAAAAAAAAAAGTGTGTGTGAGAACAAGGGATTGCCGCTGTTGACAAGGGCTGCTGCACATATAGAAACGACTGCATAGTGCCACCTTGGACCCGTGTACCAAGACGGTCATCAAGACGTGAAAAACATGTCAGACAAGGCAACCGAGCTATTTACGACGGCAGCCGCTCAAAGCTGGTGGCAAGCATGTTACAGATTCGGTTCGACCTACCAACACGGTATCGATATTTCACGGGATGGTAAGCATGCTGTTCAGTTGTACAACAAAGCCCCAAAGCTCAGGGCAAAATCGCATAAATATGTCATAGCTTTAGCGCATGGACTGGTCAGAGATTCAAATACGAGGTTTGTGACGCGCCTTACGTTTCCTGCGCTCCGAGGAGATTCTCTCACTTAAGAGGGATACTCACCTGTGTAGTGTCCGACTGTTCCTTAACATTCACAAGCTTTGCAACGGAACACTCCTCCCATGGACCCTCAACTTCAGGCTCATGTTCATGAGGCCGTGCAAGAGCATGCTGCCGAGCACGCCTCCTTGCATCAGGCCCACTCTGCTCAGCCTCTCGACAGTCAGATCGGCCTAGCTTCATCTTTGGAATCCAGCACTTTAGCCGCGTCCACTGTCATTCAGTCCTCTACCATTTCGAAAACAGCTCATGAAGACGACATCCTCAGCCTTGATGAACACCATCCCCAGGACCAGACTCGCCAGACATCCAAGTCAAAACATTTGAACTCACGCGACGTCTTTGCTCGCCGGCTTGGCCGTGCTGTCCGCCATGGTGATGCCTACTCAGAGGACGAGGAAGACGACGACGACGATGATGATGACGACGACGATAGGAGAATCTACCGCTTCCGCCGTCGTGCAGCAGGAGCATCTTCTTCCTCCCGCAATCACCGCCGTCGTCGCCGCCATCTGCCGACTGCAAACGAGCTGTTGCACGCTGCACCAGCCATCCCGGACATGCGTTTCGACAGCAACTATCACAAGGCGCTCGACCACATCTACCAGACATATGCGCATGACCTGCAAGTTGCTCGGACACGGATCGCCACAGCTCAAGCACTTGAACGGGACTCTGCCGTTCAACCACCAGCCCCCATGTCGCGCGAAGATTTGGATCGTCTGACGCCTGAACAGCGCCGCGAATACGAGGCCGAGCTGCAGCGGTACCGCGACTACCAACATCTCTATCAGGAACGCCAGAAACGATTGCTTCGCGAGAACAGAATCGCTACCCTGAACACACGCATCACGGTCATGACATTGCGCGATATCATCATTATGCCATTCATCCACGGCTTCTTCTGGGGCTTTGGCACCATCTTGCTAGGAATCATCTCTCAGCGCGGCGTCGCGCATTATGTTGTCAAGGCTTGGCGCCAGTGGTTCCCCCCGGCTCAGGGACAAGATGGAAGCGCTCCACGGCCGTTGCCGGCTATCCGTGGTGAGCCTGCCAGGATCCGTCGTCCAGGGAATGTTGGGCTGGGACTTGGCATTGGAGGTGGAGGAAGCCCGCTTTCCGCCATGTAACGGTATCTGGACAGAATAAATAAATAAATGGAATTTCGCCGTATTGTATAGAGAAAAGAAATGACAAGGGACATCCCATAAAATAGACAAATGAGCATAACAGAAGAAAAGTAAAGCCGCTGTTGCATTCGAGTCTTTCTGGCAACGACAACGTAATAGTCGATTTATATTTGGGAAAATGAGGAAAGAATGCTATAGTACAATAAATAGGAAGACTACTTTTGAGCTGTGGTCTGAAGGAAATTGTGGTAAAAAAAATGGATGCAGAGAAAATGAAAAAGGGGGGGTGGCTATATTATTTATGAGGATTGCCTTAAAGTGGTATCAGCGACTCGAGAGTACCGCTGGTTGCTGTTCTTGGGCTGACCATCATAATCTCGGAGATACGACGACACTCCACGCCATGGACGGAATCCTTGCCATTTCTTGGATGAGGTCAAAGTCGATGTTGACGAAGAAGATGCATCGGCGGCCTCTCCGCTACGTGACACTAGCGAACCTTCACAGACGGCTCGGAGTACTTCGGGATACTGAGTACGGATAGCCTCCCAAAGCATGTTGCGCTGGCTCAGATCTAGACGCTCAAACGGACGTGGGTATGTATCTAGCTTCGTCGCAAGCGCCTCCTCAAAGGCCGGTGAGATTGACGGATTTGCTGACGAGGAAGATCCAGATAAAGCAGGAGAAACGCCCACCTTACTTTGCCTCAGTGACTCTTTGATGAAGCTGACTGAGCTGGTGTTGTAGTCTAGTAGACCTTCCAGGAGCTGGTCAAGAGCATCAGCCAACGCCGCAAAAGTTCTCGGTCGAGGATAGCTGAGCGTTACAAGCGTTGCTGAGCCTGCATTCACTCGATGACCGGCGCGCTCAACCGTCTTTCGTCGACCATTCTTATCATATTCCTCCTTGCTCATATCTTGAGGCGATACAGCACCGTTGTTGGTTAAGGCTGTATTGGTGCCGGTGGAAGTCGATATGCCCAGGTGGCCACGCAGTAGCTCCTGCTTCATGACATGGCATGCCTGCAAGAGGCGGCCGTTTCGCGCGAGAGCAATACAGTAATCGTTCCAATTTGTCGAATCAAACTCAACACCTTCCTTTTCCAGATCGTGCCATATCTTCATTGCCTCATCGATGCGGCCCGAATACGATAACGAGTCGATCACGATCGAGATTGGGTGCTGCATCAGGCGGCGAAGTCGATGGGGCTTTGTTGACACTTGATCCTGCTTCCACTCTTGCTTCCTCAATTTGTGCTCATTGTTCTTTGTTGCATGACCATCTTCGTCTTGGCGCAGCTCATCCACATAACCCTCATTCAGCTGCTTCCAAATCCGTAGAACATTGTCGACCATGCCCTCGCGGCGGTAGCTGTCCATGAGCATTGTATATAAAATCGTGTTGGGCTTCAGATGACGCGCCTTCATCTCGCGGAAGAGCTCTTCTGACGCGAGCACGTCACCCTCCTTGGCATACGCGTCCAACAGAGGGGCGTACAGGGCCAGCATCGATGACTTAAAGTATTCCTTAAGCTGCTGTCCCTCCGTACCAGTTTCAGTCAACTGGCCCCGGGCTGCCCGGCCGAGCATACGGTCGTCATAAATATCGTCATCCTCTAAATCGTCTTCATGGAAATCATGCATGGATGCATGGTCGCTGCTTGCTTTTGCGGCGGCTGCCGTGGTGCCACTCAGCGCTTGGTGATCACCACTGTTTCTGTCGCCACTCCAGCGATGTGCACGAATTTCTGCATCTTCTTCTTCTTCCTCCTCTTCACTGGCCAAATTGTCCATAGCGGCTGCCAGTGCTTGATGCTCGTCGCCGAGCTCGACCAATTCACGAGCATGAACAAGGCGGTCGATGAGGGCACGGGCGGATCTGAGTTCGCGCTGCTTAACATGGGCATGAATCATGGTGGCGTAAGTTAGATAGTTGGGAACCTGGCCTGAGCGGACCATATGGTTGTACATCTTGAGGGCCTCAGAGCGTTTGCCCTGCTGGAAGTAACCGCGCATCAAAATGGTCTGCGCCAGAACATTGTTTCCAAAGCCATCCTCTTCCATGTTGGCATAGAGTCGTCGCGCGGCCGTCATGTCACCGTCCTGAACCAAGCCTAAGAGCAGATTGGTGTAAATATAGCTGTTTGGCTTCAGTCCCTCAGACCGCATCACGTCGTATATCGACAACATCTGTGTCAGATCGCCGTATCGTGCATAGGCATTCAGCAGCGTGCCAAAGACGACTATGTTTGGCTTGATGCCGACCTGAATCATCTCGCGGTAAACGCCATGCGCTGATGCCATGTCCTCAGCCGTGCAGTACAAGTGTATCATTGACGCATAAGCGTATGCGTTTGGTTGAACTCCATATACGCGCACCATCTCGTCCCACAAAGCCTCGCCGCCTTCGACCTCACCCCGATCGGCAAACAAACTGAGTAATGTTGAGAGCGTGCGCTCGTTAGGCCGTATATGAGCGTCATGCGTTCGCCACCATCGAAAAACTCGGAACGCGCCATCGAGATCCCCATGAAGGCGGAACGTCCGTAACAGCATATTATAATTGGCAACGTTAGGCTCAATTGTGCCGTCACGTGTCATTTCTTGAAATACTTGGAGCGACCATGCTGGATCAGACGCCGTCGCCTGCAATAGAGCATTGAGCGTGTATGCGTTCGAGGGCACACCACTGGCATTCATTTGCTCCGCAAGCTGCTTCGTCATCTCATAGTCACCCATTCGACCTACAGCCTCCAGCATCGGGCCAAACGTGGCTGCAGTTGGTGTCAATCCTGCAGCGAGGATCTCTTGGTAAGCCTTTTGAGCTTCGCGAAGATTTCCGCTCTTTGAATATACATCAATCAGAGCCGAATAGTGATTGATCGTTGGCTCAATTCCTTGGCGCTTCATATGCTCCAGGATGATATCCATATAGTCAAATCGCTCCGCAAGTCCGAGCCGATGGATCGCTGTCGTATACATGCCATCACTGAACTGCATTCCATTCTTCTTTGAAAGTGCTAGCATCGAGTTGTATGCGTCGTCATAAAGTCCACGGTCCAGCATAAATGTAAGGATATACTCTTGGATCCGCCCATTCAAAGGTGTTGCGTGTTCAACACATTCGGTCTTAATCCAGCTGCTCAACAGCTTGCCTAAGCGTTCAGCCAAATCCTTGCGATTGCGGTAGTAAGTCGACGCGCTATCCACGTCATGCATATTTTTCAATAGGCGTCGATAGAGCTCCAACACACGAATCATTTCATCGTTCGATTCGCACGCCATGACGATGTTGGTTATAAATCGGCGTTGGCCGGCCACTTGAGTTAGTGTCGACTTGATCTGATCGGCTGGAAGTTGTTCGACCATCTGACGCAGGAGCATGTCTAAAGCTGGCGGTGGGAGCTGCTTCCCCATGTCGGCAAGATCAAACGCAACTTGGAGCATCATCTCCATGGACTCTTGGACTCGTGGCGACAACATTAAAATCTCGTACATACTTATCACGTCCTCCGAGCGCAGAAGGTCCATTGCCTGCAGCGGTGCCATCCTGCTGTAAGCCTCCCAAAGCTCAAGCGTTGAAGCTTTGTGAAAAATCTTTTGTCGCAGGTATGATATTGCCAAGCGCTTTTCGTGAACAGTAACTGGCTGCTCTGATAGTTGATTGAATCCCGAGGATCTTCTGGCGCGTGATGTTGAATGGATTGAACGGGCAGAAGGCCGGGTATCAGAAAACGCTGAAATGGTGAATTGGTATTGGCGTGTCGTCATGCTTGCTCTGAAAGAATTGCCAGTGCAACAAGGTTGATTTGAACTCCATGCAAGAGAAGAGGTAGACGAAGTGCTAAAACGTTGGTTGGATGACAACGACGTGCATGCAAATGTTGTGGATGACAGCGCCGACCGTCGAACACGAGTCCTGCTCATGGTTGGCGACTTGCGACGTTGATAGGCCGTATCCAATGCGGCCCATGGTGACTGTGAGATGCTGTTGCGTGAGGTAACTGCAGAGTGCACCTTGTGGTGGCTCCAATCTATCAAAACAGCGGGCTGTGTAGAAAAGGATCGATACTGTGGAGACAAGTGGTGGTGGTGGTGGTGGTGGCAAAGAGAGGTGGGGATCGGAACGGAAATTGGCTCTGACCTGTAGCCAGCTGCACGGCTGAGACACTGCTGGCTGAAGAAGAAGGTCCGCAAGCAGCCGGATTGTCCTCCCTCTATCCGGGACGTTGTACTCTTGAGAGCAGCGGATCCTGCAGCATCTGCAGTAGCGGCGGTGGTGCTGGTGGTGGTGGGCCGACTAGATCCCGAAATGCCCATCCGTCCTGGCTCTCGCCGGGGCATGGTAGACAAGTTCACAGCATAGTTAGTGGCGTCCTCTGATGCAGGAGTGGATCGGGAGCGAACCGTGCTTAATTTACGGCGAGGGAGCGAGGCAAGACAGGTCCTGTTCCGCGCTGGTATCGAAAAGGCCACGTTGAACGCAGTGGTGGCCTTTGGCAGAGGCGACTGGCTCATTGTCGCCTTGTTGGATCCTGATCCGCGCTCTGCTGCACCAGGCTTTTCAAAAGAAGAAAAACAAAATAATCCGGCCCGTGGAGGTGTTCCGATCTGGTGTTACGGCTGAAAAAGGACCAAAATTGTAGTCTATCAGTAAAATGCGCGCTTTCTGCTCAGAACAGCATAGATTAGCTTCACTGACGATGGCATCTCCATACCTTGTCACTCAGTACAAAGGGGACCGAGAAAACACGAATGTTTAGTCTGACCACACACGAATATCAACCACACAAAAAGGTCAGGAACCAAAAAAATAAACTGGTTCGGAAAAAAAAAACAAGACAAGCGGTACAGGCTGCGAAGGATAAAGACAAGCAAAATACGTTGGGGCTAGAGAGGGTAATAAGGTAGGCCCAAACGATGTAGAGAGAAAATGGATGAGAAATGTGCGTGTAGGGTGGTAGCAATGGAGGGTGCCGAGCTGGCGGAAGGGGAGGAGGAAAGTGAAAGTGTATTCTACACTGGACAGACAAAAGTGGCTTTGCTCTGTTTGGCGATCTGGAGGTGCTCTCTCTCTCTTTGTCTCGTCCACTGCCCCCCCCCTTATTCGGTGCAAGCTCCGAGAGAGTCAAAGTTGGAAAGTACAACCTTGTGCACGGAATCCGAAAATTTTCGACACGTTTAGAAGAAGGTTTAAGACGCATGGCCTTCACACCCTGAGTCTCAAACGCGAAGATCTTCATCCTCTTTGGTACAGGACATGTAGGAAACAGAGCACACACCCCCGTGTTTTAGTCTTATTACACGAGGCAATATTACATACGAGTAGATTATGCATTAGGAATAGATAAGTCGCGTTGGATAGTATGCAAATGAATCTAAACCCTCGCCTTGCGTCCATCACCATATTTCATGATTTGGATCAGCCAAGCCGTCTCCACGAGTGTGCTCTCAATATTCTTTCGCAAGATAATTCTTTGATTTCCAACATGGGTAGCGTTAAATAAATGAAGATGTCGTCCCTTTCTTTAATACATGCAATACAGCTCTTGCTCGGAGTAGCCACTACACAACCATAGAAAAGCATCGATTCACAACTCACCTGCCGTCTCTCCCTTTATAACTGCCATCCTCACAGTGCCCCCACCCTCTCCAATTTGCTTCTCGAACCCGACTGTAGCATACATGAGTGGATGTGAGGAAGACCAAACCCTGTAGACACATACTGAAATACAGGGACGCATGTGGTAGCAATCAATCATTATGCCCAGGGCGATCAGATGTATGGCGGCCACCATAACATAAAATGACACTCCACTTTCCGCCCGTCGCACTCTCCTATCCATTCGATTCTCCCTTCAATTAGGGAATATGCACAATATGTATCGAATCAGAAATATGTCAGTAATACACACAGATATGATTATTATATATGGACAAATCTTTGAGTTTCACCTCAATGGAAAACTTGTGCTTCACGGCTTCCTTGGTGCGCCCACAGGAGAACCACACAACGCATTCTAACCATCATGGCCACTATTTCACGTCAATCGCAAATGTGGCAGGTACGCTTGTACGTATACATGACTCGCTCACTCACCATGAGATACAAGAGTGCGCGACTACTTCCCTGGTCGACCCATCCTCCCCATCCTCCCCACGGTACATCTATCCAAGGTTGCCTTGTGTTGCTGGACTATGATACAAAGGCATCGTAGTAGTGTTTCTCGTCTTAACACAACCCCGACGCTTGCGCATCATCCGAATGTTCCCTTGTGCATCAGCATGCGCCTGTTGAATGGCTGCGTGGTACCATGCCAGTGCCTCAGCTTCGTTTTGACCGATCCCTCGCTCGTTCCTGTACATCCTAGTGAAACGAATCTGAGCATCGTCACTTCCTTGTGTCGCCGCCCTGCGGTACCAGTACGCCGCTTTAGCAATATCCTGGTCAACACCCCGTCCATCCTCGAACAAACGAGCAAGGCATACTTGCGCCTTGGTATGGCCTTCTTGAGCTGCCTTGAGGAACCACGACGCCGCCTCAACGTATCCACCATCCGCGGACCGACCTTTCTCAAGCATCACTCCAAGGTTGAACTGCGAATCGACATGCCCCTGCTCGGCCGCTCGGCGATACCACGACTCCGCCATCACATCATCTTGAACGACACCCAATCCAACCTGATACATCCGCCCAAGCATGTACTGAGCAAAACTGCTCCCTTGATCTGCACCCTTGCGGTACCATGCAACTGCCTTCTTCAACTCTTGTTTCACGCCTTTCCCGCAGTCGTAGAGTGTTACTACGCCCACTTGACCTTGGACGTGCTCTTGTTTCGCAGCTTGGTTATACTGACGAAACATTTTAGTGCTCTTTTCGACTCCATCGCCAGAGTTTGACTTGATCTGTTCAACTCTATCGCCGACTCTTGATCTGATCTGTTCGGTTCCACCGCCGACTCTTGACTTCGTCTGTTCTACTCCATCGCCGACTCTGTACATATTCGCCAACGTTATTTGGGTTTCGACGTCGTTGAAGCTTGCATGAGTTAAAAGCAAACTAATGTCTGTTTGTTGTGTACTATCTCCCTTAAACCCCGGTATACTACCCCAAGAACCCCTGTTGTTACCCTTCTCCATTGGAACCCTAATATTATTTTTTGAGTACACCCTGTTATCACTTGGATTCATGGCACTGCCATCTAGGCGCCTAGAATCCTTTGTGCTGCACCTCTTATACATCCCTATCGCTTTCGGACTCTTTGCACATTTGCTTTCAGATTCAAATGCGATGTTGAGTCGAGCCGCGGTACGTGTGGTTTCAACGGACGCTTCGCCTCTCTCTGCGCGAACACTACTCAGCTTCTCCGACGCCATGTCATCGTTACAGTGGATATTCGTCATATCGTAAGCTTCAGGGCGCCCCGCCGGGTCTTGACGCCAACAGCGCTCAACCCAAGCACGATAGCTCGGCAGCGTGTCTTCAGGTAGATTCTCGCGCTTGCCCTCTGAGATCAATTTAATGACAGCTATGTCCTCAACTTGTTCCTTGAAGGGCACCGTACTCTTGGCTGCCATCTCCCACATCACCATTCCCAGCGCATACATGTCTGACTTGGTCGAGTACCTGGGCCGCTTCACCAGTAGCTCTGGAGCCATCCAGCGTATACTTCGAGCTCTGGCGGCGTGACCATCGGTCGTCATGAGGGATGAATTCATCTTAACCGTCGCCAACCCAAAATCGCACAGCCTGGCCTCGCTGTCACATGTAAGCAGTACGTTGGAACTCTTGAGGTCCCGATGGATGATACCTTGTGCATGGATGTAAGCAAGACCTTCGGCAATCTCTCGCGCAATGCGATACTTGGTGGGCCAGTCCAGCTTGTGGCGTTCAATGGCGGAGCAGAGGTTTCCACCTTGGGCAAGCTCCATCACCACTATCAATTGGTCTTTGAAGTACGTGGCGTCGTAAAACTTGACAGCTCGCCTGTTAGCCAGGCATTTTAGTACTCTGATTTCTTCGTTTATCGCTTTTTTAGCCGCCATGTCGGTTGGCATTAGATGGATATGCTTGATGGCCACCGCCTGTGAATTCAAACGTGCGCGGTAGACAGACCCGTACGCCCCGCGACCGATACAATCCAAAATGTTTATGGACGGCTAGAGAGGAAGGAGCAGACAAAGAATGGTTTCTATAAGTGTCTTTGTCAATGTGATATCAATACCAGCTGCGTACATTGCTACTCTGAACCTCAAGAAGCAAGATACCATGTACTATGTTTAGTGTCAAATGTGCTCAAAATAGAGTGTGTGTATGTGAAGATTGTCCAACAATTGATGCAGGTAGAATGGCAAAAAAATGGATGTGATTGTAAGGACGAATGTTAATGGTGGAACGAAATGAGGCCATAAGTAGACGACTGCCTGCAGGTTGCTGTGCTCTCGAGGAGCCTGAAAATCTCGTGTGACATTGAAATTGAAATATTGAAATAAGGGAAAATTGCATGATTCCAAAAGATATCTAAACCCCTCCTTTCTCCCTTCCTTATGCTTTTCTGCGATTAAACAAAGTTACATGACATTAGTATCCCGAAGGAGACGTCTCAATCTCCGCTCGGTCACCGTGAACTCTCATGGCGGCATTTTTCGCTTTCATGGAAATTAGCATAATGGCCCACCTACGCTACCCTTCTTGGACAAAGGAATGCTCAAGGCAGTGGGTGCTCTGGCCACATTGTGAGACCATAATATTTTTGGCGCATATCATGTAAAGTAGACCCGTGGGTTCCGCCATTTTTCTCCGTGAAAATTTTCCCCTACATCTGATTATTTCAGCATTCGACCTCGTCCCAACAGCTAGCCTCGCAAAATCGAATGCATGCTGACAGCCACCATGACCTCTATTTATTGTCAGAAATCAGCCGAATTGTATTTCCAAAATCGCCGCGGTGAACAACCACTCCAAACTCCCTTACGTCTTTTCTGGTAATGATTTTTTTTTTCATGAGCACTCACAACCGGAGCAATGGTGCGGCTTGAATTGTATCGCAAGATAATCCTGTTTTCCAATCTCACTGGCAAATTACGCCCATTAAAAATGTAAACCGAAAGCCATAGGTGGTGGTACGATGTTTAGTTACCAATCGAGCTCACGCTCATCAGATGACATGGCAGTCGTACAAAGTGTATTGGTAGAAGAAAACAATTGTGCATAGCCACATCTCCAGCGCCCGTTGGCATGAACTACAACCTTTCTGGCCTATACCCTACCAAAATCTCATGTATTTACTCCAAATGCATTTCGTCTGATTTTAATTACATCCAAAGGCTAAAAGTCGAAAGGTCATCCTTTATTTTTCTTTCTGACAATCTACTCAAATGATTTCAGCACTCCTATTCTTCGACTTTGAATGAATGTACACACTTTATGCACAACAAGATAAGATTGAAAACAGTGTATTGTAGTTTTTCCAGAAATTTTGTTAACATTGCAAACATTCAATATAATTGAGGATCACTTCAGGGGAATTCTGCGAGAAAAGAGGTCATTCATCAATCAAATAATGCAAGCCCACATCAAAGAAATCTGCAAGGCTAATTGAAGGTAGTGAAACTCTTTAGCGAATTGAGAGATGGTAACCAAACAACAATGTACAGAAAAAAAAACATTAGTATATGAACCACTGCAAAAGTTGGTATCTATACATTATTCGACTGCTACTTCAGCCTCTCCCTCTCTCTCTCAACGCCAGTTTAATATATGATGGAAACCTACTTTTAGTACTCTCTTACAATTGTTGCTAGTTGGCCTCCTTGAGTCTTCCAAGATTCTCAGACGCTACATCACAGATTCACTGCAGTTTCGATCACTTCGACGCACAATTGAAAGGCCTTCGGAAGATCCCTAGGAGTGCCAAGTCCCATTGCTCGGTCCGTTTTTTTTTGCACTTGTTGGGAGATCATTGGTAAAATTTGCACCCTTTTTCCTTCTGCTTGACTTTTTTCTGCTTCTGATTGGAGCTTTTGTGTCTTCGCCTGCGCCTTCTGGATTGCAGGCTGAACATTCTGCTTGCAGATCTGGATCCATTCGATCATGAGTAGGGCTCGCAGACTCGCGAATCGATTTACTGAGTGGGCCTTGTCTGTTACCAGCAGGATCCTTTTTGCCACTGCTTAGGTGTTCGGTATCTTCATTAGAATCCTGAGGGGGTTCGCTTGGATGCTTAGCCACGCATATGCCAGAGCCGTTTAGCCAGTTAGATGAATTAGGCAAGTCATGAAACGGTGCCTTCAAGATATTGACGCTGGACTTGGGCATAAGGCCGCATCTGGTTTCGTCAGACGTTATGTTCACAGGTGTACCGACTTCTGCTAGTGCAGCACAGACTGAAGACAGAGGGCGATCTTCGATAGCAAGCATCTCCTTCGCTTCAGGTCTATCTTCTGGCTTGTGTTCCCAACATTTCATGATCCACTCGCGATACCCATCAGGTGTCTTGTCGGGTATTTGCTCGCGCTTGCCATCCATGACTAGCTTCACAACGACTGTGCTTTCGACATAATCTTTGAAGGGCACCGTGCAATCGGCTGCCATCTCCCACATCACCATCCCAAGTGCATACATGTCTGACTTGGTTGAGTAGCGTGGTTTAGCGCCAAGCAGCTCTGGAGCCATCCAACGTAATGTTCCATGGAGCGTGGACTCTGTATCTTGCGTCCTGGAACGGGAATTTGTCTTGACTGTCGCCAATCCGAAATCGCACAGTTTAGCCTCCATGTGCTTTGTCAGCAACACATTGGGGCTTTTAAGATCTCTATGCCATATGTTCTCTCGATGGATATAAGCGAGGCCGCGAATTATTTCTTGAGCAATGCGCTCCTTGGCAGGCCAGTCTAGCCTACGCCGTTCGATGGCTCCTCGAAGGCTACCACCTTCAGCGAACTCCATCACCAAATGCAATTCGCCATTGTAGAATGTAGAGTAGTAGAACTGAATGATATGTGTATCACGCAGCTTGCTGAGCATATTAATCTCTTTGTTCATCGACACATTATCCGCACTACTCATCGCAGTGAACCGAAAGACTTTCACCGCTACATAGCGTATGTTCTCACGCGCTAGGTGGACAGTACCATATCCTCCAATACCTATGCACGAATTGGAGCTTAGCTCATATGGTAGCGATGACTAGTAGAATGAGAGGTGAGTGGTCTGTTTGGTGTCATAGTGCTCTCCATTCGAGAACTATTAACAATGGACATACGTTGTTCTCATGCTAGGATATTCATACCATAAGATTATCTTTGGTTCAGCACAGATTGATTCTGTGATATTAGTGAGTATACGTGCCGTAGATGTACCAATAGGAGCACGAAGATGAAGAGAGAATGAGTGATTGAATGCTAATTTGAAAAAAGCGATGATGAATGGACATGCGTGGGAAGGATTGCTTGTTCAAGAGGAACAAAGTGCTGTGCTACACATCTTATGACGTTTCCATGGTAAACATACTGGCATGCAGCTCGTACTGTGCACTCCAAGACATCCTTTCATCCAGCAGATACATGCTAAAGTTGAGTATCAGTAAAGTCTGTCGTTGGCTCCAATAAAGAGTGGTTGGTACCTTAATGCCGGATTGGTCGCCACGAAAACTCTGCGGCCAAATCCTAAAAATAGGAGACTGCCTTGTCGCGTGTCCCAATTGTTTTGGAACGCCGAAATTGACAATCAGCAAGGTGAGAACATTTATTCTTCCAATTAAAAAAAGTTCAAAAAATGAATTTTGTATGAAAAATCTCGTTCTTCCGACAACCTTTGTTGGGCAAGATTCTGTTGCATAAGTAATTCCTCCAGACTTTATTCAGAAAATCATCATGCCATGGTAGAATTGGGATATTAGTAGCTTTATATTATACAAGAGAAATAAAATACACGGAAGAAAAATTGATTGAATGAGCACATTTAAAAGTGTAGAGTCTAGTAGAAGGTAGAAAGCATATTCAAGGTGTTCTTCAACTCAATTTGAACTCCTTCAAGGAAGTGGAGGAAGGGAAGGCGCAGCACCAAACGCTACTCAAGGCTATTTGGGGGATCAATTAAAGCTTGAACGCTCTTCGTCCTTCCGGTCTTACTTTGTACTGTCAGTCACAGGATCACACCCTGGGAGTCCTATTTCGTACCTTGCCAAAGGAGGCAGATCATTCCAAGATAAAACTCGATCGGAGCTTCCAAACCCACCTCCGATAGACAGCATTGAAAGAACTCCCGCTCACTTGTTGGGCCAATTCAGCTCGCAGCCCTCATGTCACATCAGCACTCTTGTACACAAAATGAGCCAGAGGGCTCCTTAGCTCGTGTACTGACCTTTGTGGTTTGGGTGATGGGTCTCCTGATTTGTAAATCGAGACCTCTGGTGCGCAAACCGAAAGTATTGGTGTGTT
Organism: Actinomortierella wolfii; assembly: GCA_016098105.1. NCBI lineage: Eukaryota > Fungi > Mortierellomycota > Mortierellomycetes > Mortierellales > Mortierellaceae > Actinomortierella > Actinomortierella wolfii. The sequence continues at coordinate 216,412 of JAAAIY010000004.1, forward strand.
TGCTGGAATTGCTGCTCAGAAGCAGATTGTCGTGGCACCAAAGTTGATTTGCCTGGACAGCGGGCTGAGATCTCTGACATGCGATCAGAAAGCTCTGAAATGAAGGAAGAGTCATCTGCCATGCACTCCTGGTACTCGATTGGGTTGGCAGGGCTCTTTTCATGACGAATATGGCGGATATGACTCGCGTTCTTAGGCTTGTGAGCAAACTTTCCTGGTTTGGGTGTAGAGGTCTCTGGCTTGTGAAATGTGACGCTTTGTTTACTTGTGGAGCAGCATGTTTCATCGACCGAGCTTTCCGCACAACGCGCCTTGCCCTCTCGTTTGCTAGAACGGCTGTTTCTTTTGCGGTACGAGCTCCTCCGCTTGGAAGAGGACCTCGTTAATCCGCCCGCTGAGCGCTTCATATCATCAACATGATGAACAGTATCTTCAGCAAGACGTTTGGTCGGACCATCTGGCACGCCTGTATTGCCGTTTATATATGCCATCGGGCCAAGGTTAGGTTGTGTTTGAGCGATATCAGGGGGATGGAATGAAGATAAAGTGTTGGCATGGAGCGCACCCTCTATATTCCACTGGACCCCATTCGTCTGGAATGCCGGCCACTCACTGTCATCGATGTCGACCAATTCGCTGACCAATTTGCGGGCACTGGGTCGCTTCTTCGGATTCTGTCTCCAGCAGCGTTGAACTCTCTTTCGATAGGCTACAGGTATTGTAGCGGGTAGATCTTCGCGAACTCCATTCTGAACCAAGACAGCGACAACTTCGTCCACAACCTGGAGCTCGAACGGCACCGTCGTCTCGGCAGCCATCTCCCACATCACCATGGCGAGGGCATAAATATCCGACTTGGTCGAATATCTGGGTAGCTCGGTGAGTAGCTCAGGGGCCATCCAGCGTAGTGACCCTCTAACTCTGGCGCGTCGTGCCTTGGCGATGGGATCGTTTGTGATGGTTGCGAGTCCAAAGTCGGCTATCTTGACCTCTCCATACTTTGTAAGCAGTATATTGGAGCTCTTCAAGTCACCGTGGATAATTCCCTCTTCGTGGATGTAGGCAAGACCGCGGATAATTTCTTGGGCGATGCGCTCAATATTAGGCCATCTGAGCTTATGCGACTTGATGGCTCGTTGGAGACTACCGCCTTCTGCAAACTCCATCACCAGCAGCAGCAGTTGGTCGTCCAAGAAAAAGGCGTCGTAGAAATTAATCACGTGCTTGTCTCGTAGCCTTTGAAGAACCGAGACCTCTTGCTGCAACTCCGCTTTGTTGGTGACTGTGGTGACAACGCACTTTGCTGCTGCAGGGCGAGACTTCAGGCGGGCATAGTACACTGTACTATATCCTCCTGAGCCAATATGGTGGTAGAGAGTTATATCACACTAGTAGAGCCAAAGCGGCAGAGGAGGACAGAAGCTTGGAATTAATTCACTACTCCCCGCTTTAGCCTTTTTAATGTGTCATTGCCATGATGGTGATTCAGCCTGAGCTAATACCTTGGCCAGCCTTTGGGGTAGTGAGAGTTCAGCAAGTCTGCCCAGCATGGTTGCCAAATGAGTGTGTGCTAAGGTACGAATGTAATGATGTATAAGAATAAATGAATGCAGTGGAATGGGATGACGCGAGAGAGGAAGTGGAAAGTGAAAGTTGAGAATGAATGTGATGGGTATGAAAGGTAGTATGAGATAGAGTAAGAGGGTGGGGGTTGCCTCCAGAGCAATCCTCCTCATAACAAAGTGAAAGCTGAAAACACGCACTTTTGGCGCCTTAAAAAGATGGAGGGTGCAAGATGTCGTCGGGTCTATTCAGTGCCAAACTAACTTAATTCGTTTGCCCATCCAACTCATTTGTGGATGTGTAACCTATCATAAATGGGTCAACAAACGTAATTTCCTTCTTTCTTTCAGGTCCAAAGTCGACGCTGAACGCATTATTCCCCTCTCTACAAACATACTAGGAGGTTACTGGCTTGCGGTATAGGAAGAGCCGACCATTTTTTTGTTGCTGGAGTTCACGAAGTGGTCGCAGTCTCAGCTTTGAATAATGAATGGACTTCACGGAATTTTTTCGCTGTAGTGTATAAAGAGAATCTGGCATCGTGAGTTTCTGCAACATTTGTGATCTGGGGGCTTAGTCAAGGATACAGAGAGGGTTCATTTTCCAGCTTGTCTTACCGCGCATTGCTGGTGTTCAATGAGAGTTTGAAAGAAAAGGGTTTTTGTCACCCTGACATACATTTTACAGCCCGAGCAGACCAGGGGTGATCTGGTAAATATAACGGACGCATAGACCTGCTGGACCTCCCTCTTATTCTTGTATTGTAGTGTATTTTTTTCTTCCATTCCTCCCCTCCCGTTGTGTATTTTAGTCGTCATGTTGTTACTGGATCGCCCTCTTCTCCTTCCTCCATAGTAGATACTCTCTTTCCATCTTTCTATCTTGCAACGGGCGGCCGTGTCTTACAGAGTGCATAGGGTTGCGCGTCTACGAATGGAGGCCTCTCTTGAGGACCTTAAATAAAGGACCTATCTTTTTTTTTGCTCACCAAATTTTCTCCAAGGAAAGACATATTAGGAAGATTCTTTTATTGGAGGACCTGGCCTGCTGACCCCTTATAAACTGTGCTACTCACTTGGCCTTCTGTCGATTCCTTTTTTTCTATGGAAAAATAACAAGAGCCAAAAAAAAAGAAATTGCAAAAATCCGAAACCCCAAAAACTACACAAAGTGCAAGCCAAAATTTATTGAGTATGATGGTGATTGTTTACACAAAGGTACGTCTTCTAGCCGTTCTAATGTGCAAATTGAGTTTCTGTCCATCGTCCTGTTGTGCTTAGAATGGAAATAAGTCCCCTATGAGCTTCAGCCTGTACAGGTGCCCAGTCAAAATGCTCGCCATCAATGGAAATAAATCCGCTAGGGTCCAACGGCGTCACACGAATCGCCTTGACCTTAAAGTACCGCACGTCATCACGAAGCACATGACCACCCTTCTCAACCTCTAGCAACGCCGAGATGCCGTCCATTGGACCAATGCTATCGTTGAACACCACGACATCCAACAAGCCGTCGTTCGCCAGCGCCAATGGGTGGGTCATCGAGTCATGAGCGAGCAATGGCATCTTAGAGCACGCCAGCGTCCGCAAGGGGCCGCGCTCTGTGACCCAGCCGTCCTCAGACTTCAATGGTGACGTCGCAGATCCATACTGATCGACAATCTGGTGGTTTGGCTGGCGGTCCATCTCATCGCCACTCTGAGAAAGTTCGTCGGCCCATTGAGGGGCCTGGCCGTTCACCGCCTCGCGATACTGCTGGATGATCTTGGACTTGTCCATCTCGGCAGGGATGTAGGAAATCTCAAAGTTGTATGAGGCGCGCTGCAACATGCGCTGGATGACCATGTACGTGAAACGGGCACTGCCCATCCAGCGCAGGTGTTCTGTGCCAAGATCTGAGTCGGCAATCATTCCAAATGTTTGCGACAGGAAAGAAAACACTCTCTTTTGCCCTTGAGTCACAGAGCACAGGTCCGCGAGCATCGCTCTTCCCTTGATTGCTGTCAGTGACGTGTTGCCAATAAATCCACCATAGTCCTGTCCATTGATAGTATAGCAAATTGCGTTGCCCGAACCTGAAGATGACATTAGGGTATTATGTGATTGTGGTGGTGGTGGTGACGGTATCAAACGATGTTGAGAAAAACAAGTCAGCTACGAGGTCAATATTTCTCCCATGCTCATGACACAATAGAATTAACTTTAAATTACCTCCAGGAAGCGGGCTGAGTGGAATATGGTGGGCACGATAAGCATCAGGACGTTGCATCAGTCCATTGATGACTTCGTGAACAACACCATCGCCACTGACGGTGATAATGCCATCGTACAAATCTGTCTTAAGTTCGCGTGCAATCTCGATGGCGTGTCCTTGATGCGACGTGAAGGTGAGGTCGAATGTGCATTCAGCCGCTGAGAAGATGGGTGCTGCTTGATGCTCCCAACGATGCTTGGCCTTGCCTGTACCACCGAATGGATTCACAATAACCTTGAAGTGGCGACAGCGCTTGATACCTGATCATTATAAGGAAATCGCGAACGACGTTAGTTTGCTTGCTTTGGAGTCAACAATTGCTTGTGTCTCACGCTTGTGCGTATGAAAGTTAAAGGATATCAACCTGATGGTAGGTATATTTTTTCACTACTTTACCTTTGTACACATGGTCAAGGACGTTCTTAGCCCATTCAGCCGCACGTTGTGAGTCATTGACCTCAAAGTAGAAGTTCTTGAGGATGGACTCGCTCTTTGGACCTGCCTTGGGTGAGCAGACGGCGATTCTGATGCTAGTGGGGTGTTCGAGAGTGATGTTGAGGATCTCGATTTTTTTAATGGATTCAGCTCCTTTTTTGACCGTTACGAGAAACAAAATGATGGCTCGTGTTAGCGATCAATTATCCTCAGCTCTGATTGGATGAAGACTGGCTCTATCCATTCTTTATCTCTCTCTTAGTAGTACCTGATGATCCAGAAGGGGCGCACGGGAAGCATGAGCCAGAGCTGTTAGAGCCTACAATAGAATAATTCAGAGGGGGAGGGAGAGAGAGAAACATACAGAATAAGTGCTCATTCATTCGACAAGTTGACCCTCTCATGCAACGTGTGAAATATGAAGACGGTTATGATACTATTTTTTGTTGTTGTTGTCAACAAAGGGGAACGTAGAAAAAAAAAGCAAGGGGACGGGGAACATGTGGTCAAGTCACCTGGATGACAGAGAGAGTAAGGGGAAGTAGATACCTGGGGCGAATCCATTGAGGTTGAGCTGTTGACCATCATAGACAAGCTCGACCTGGTTTTGGCCAGAGTGCACTGGGAGGACAAATGGAAAAGATGCCATTTTGTGTTTTATGAGATATAGTGAGATTAATTAACAAGGTGCAAATTCGGGAGGGAAAAGATAGAGAGACAAGGAGAAGGGAGAAGGAGGAGGACGTGTTAGAGTATAACCAATGGAGGAATGAAGAATGCAAGAGTGGAGATGGGAGGAGCGGGACAGGCCGAATGAATGAGAGGAATATAAAAAAAAAAGATGTGCTTGTCGTTCTATTATCACGGTAGGGGAGTTGAGAGCCGAGTGCTGAGAAAGAACACAAGAGAGCAACAGGAGAGTGGAAGGTGGAATGAGTTTGGGTGGAAAGGAGGGAACGGTTCCTCTTTATTCAATTCTGTTGCACAAAAGACACAATCATTTACCCGACCAAGAAGACTGTGTAGATTAGATGGTTGTTTCTCCTGGCTGGTGCCGTGGCCTGTCAATGCAACTGACCGAGCGAGTCCCAGTCCATTATATCAAAAAGATCAAGCAAGCCACAAGGGCAAAGAAGAGCTACATACGACATTCATCATTGCGCATCAACCCCTCCAGCATCTGTCTGTCTGTCTGTCTGTCTCCTTTCCTTTCTCCTCCCCTCTCTCCGCTCTTTACCTCCATTGGATCACTCACTCCTTCCCCTGTTCTGACAATGCCAAGAAGCACACACTAAATCCACCGCTCAGCCCACTCCAACACGTTCTCTCTAAAATGCCTACCTACGCGCCTGCTCCCGAGTTCTACAAGCGCCTGTCACACCGAGGCGAGGTGCTCTATTTATACCGCCAAATCCTAAGACAAGCAGCTGCCTTCTTTGACGAGCGCGCTAGGTACCCCAGATCTTGATTTTTCATTTTGTTCATTTCAGAATCAATGTCACATCACATTTTGCATCACCATGTCTTCTAATTCGAAAGACTATTCTTTGTGTCCGTATCTCTCTCGGACGTGCTTGCTTGGGCTTACTTAAATTTTCACTCAAATAGTGCTTGGATGGTGAACAATGCACGCTTGGGATTCCGCAAGCAAATAGAGCAACGCGATCCAAAGCGACTTCACAAAAAGCTCTCGGATGCCCGAAAGGTAAAGCACCTATTCCTTGTGTTATTCCCGTTCTACTGATTTTCATTGAGTATTCCTGCTCCCAGTCTGCGTCCATTCATTACACAGCCCGCACAG